>QGMI01000843.1:0-17389 GCA_007821535.1 Lachnellula occidentalis | reverse complement strand
AGGGTGCTGAGGCGCGCGAGGGTGATGAGGAAGGTGTGTCTGCGCCGAGGAGGTCTTCGCCCTCGGATGATTCTCCTTCTTCTAGGGCCTCGTCGTGGTTATCAACCTAATTTGCATCAGCTTTTGCCTCCACGATCTCAGGGGGGGCAAAGGAAACGTACATCCTCATATTCTCCTAGTCGCTCCTCTAACCGCAATATCAACTCCCGCTTCCTGAACAGTTCCGCCTGTGTCTCTTGCTTCGTGTTTGGGTTCTTGATACTCAGGGCTTCCTGCTCCAGCTCGAGCAGTAGACTGTTGGCATATTCTATACTCTGTTCGAATCATCAGCCTCCTATTGGTTGTCCTGGTAGCAAAAAGCTGAATGTACCGTTCCGAGCTTCTCTCGCTCGATGCTGGAGGCGTGCAGCTTAGCTTCGGTAGCCTCGTTGGGAATAATGAGGGTTTGGTGAAGGCGTGTGAGGAGTCGTGTTAGGGTTATGGTGGTAGGGTCGGTACCACTGGCTGCTATTGAGGTTCGTGCCATTGTGGAAGATTGTGTTTTGTTTATAGGTGGAGGAGGGGAAACTTGAAGTGATGTCCAAGTGAAGTGTGTGGCTTGATGTGGCTGAAATAAACATTAGTCAGCCACTACCCGTGTCTTGTAGGGACCTCGACCTCGACCTCATCGGCCTCGTCTCCTTTGCCTTTTTGCAATATTAAATCAGCTGCAAAATGTTTCAGGCCGCTTCAGAACGTGTTTTTGGTTCAAATGAATCAATATCAAAGAGTCTAGAGTGCAAGTGCCCTACTCTACGTGCCACGTTCTATTATTATCTGCTAGTGATGGGGCAACAGCAGTTACTGTCATCCTTTCCACGTCCTGATTCCTTAATACCTATTTGATATGCTTTGGACCTTTTGCAAATATCCCGCTATCGCTTTTGTATTCTCTTAAGTTATGTCCAATATGTTATACGCAGCGTTCTCATTCAACGACAGGAAGATGCCAGGATATCGCTTACAAGTTGAGTAGCATATCGCAAGTAAAAGGTAAGGCATCTGATTTCGTTAATGAAGATCACAATATTGGCTCTTTTATTCAGACACAGTGCCAACTGAATGGCCCGCATCCACCGTGCAGTAGCTGCAAAGCCCAGCCTTTCGTGTACTGTGAATAAGAGCCTCCAGATGTCCCCGAAAGAATGATGCAGGGTGGGCTCAAAACCATCATTGAATCACTAGGTCTACTTGAAACGTTGAATGCTCTGATCAGAAAAAGATTGAGTATATGGAGCAGAGCGTTTGAAAATCAAGACAGTTTGAGGTTTGCCGTCGAGGTTAGTCACCTGATTGCTGCGACAAACTAACGAATGCGCATACGCATCAAGAGCATCTTTGTGAGCAAAGTAGCTATTCCTTAATGTGCTAAAGTATTCGAGTACTTAAAGAAGAGGAAATTAGTAAGAATGTTCTGTGTTGGCTGTTTATGCTGTCAGACTTTTTTGAAGTACACAAGTCCCAACCAGATAATATTTGGGGCTCTCAACTACCCACACTTGATCAGAATACTGGGTTCTCCAGTACTCTTTACCAACCTAAGAGCATAGCAAACCCTGTCAGCTTTCATAGGTTTAAATATGGGAATGATCCCGCGTTTAGTGATTGCAAACCTTCGCAATAGAAGCTCAACTTCTCCTTCTACTTCCTCTAGACATGTAATATATGCGGGATTTGCTATTTACTACCGTTCTTGCTAGGCAACTTCAAACAACAAATGCTTCTCGACTACAAGAGTGCAGTTTCACATATCATAATCTTCCTCTGGTCCTATCCATAAATATCTTCGCACTTTGATATTCATGATCGTGGGAGTACTAGAATTCTGACGGGGCATTTCAAGTCCGTTAATATGGCTTGATATGCTTATTGCAGACATAGTCAGCTCACTGCGGATGTCTGGTGTGTGAATGCGAAATGTGCCTTCGTCAAGAGTGCCATTGTAGCAGGCTATGATTGTGCCCCTTTGCTATTGCTTCCGAATAACAGTTTCGCAATCATTCTTTAGAATAACAAACCGTTGCATTTGCAGTCATACTCCTTCAGTCCCCTTCCTATAAATTTCGTTTTTTCTGCAATTCAAAATGACAATCCACAGACATCAAGCATTCCCAAAGATAAATCAGCAAATCCAACAGACAGCCAAACAGCCAAACAGCCAAACAAATAGCTCACAATGCCCATCACAACGCCAACCACCCCCACTAACCGCTCCCTCCCACAGCCCATCTTCTCGACACCCACCTTAGTCTCCCTTCGCGGCGGCGCGGACCCAAACGGTCGATCAGATGATGAAGATGACGATGAAGATGACGATGAAGATGAAGAGGAACCCAGAATCCCAATCGGCAACAACACGCCCCAGGGAACAGAGCGAATCACCTATCCCCCTGGCCGACCTGAAGAAGCCCAGCCAGCAGACGCCGAACCAGAAGAAACCGAGCCAGAAGACGCCGGAGAAGCGGACGGCGGAGAAGAACAAGTCGATGATGACGATGCCGGAAATACCTCTGTTGAGGTTACATTTGTAATGGCGATTGCGATTGCAGATATCCCGCATGAAGAGGAGAATGTGATGGGGGCAAGTGGTGATGAGGGAGGTGATAGTAGCGGTAACGGCAGCAGCAGCGGTACCGGTAGCGAGGACGAGAAAGCAGGCAAGTGAAGTGGGGTCTGGTTGGATAGATAGGCTAGGCAAATGAAACAAAGTTGTTCTTAGACTCTTAGAAACGTTCAAGATGTGCTTCCTACTTGAATGCTCATGCTACGTTCTGTTTGTCGCGGGTATATGATTACTTCCTCCTTCCCCTCGTCTATTGCGAGGACCACCACAAAGAGGGCGAGTACTTTAGAGAATCGAAGGCACGCATAGGTATAGGAGCAGGTCGCTACTGGCAAGATAACGAATCAACGATAAACAAATTCATTCTATATAATCCTCAAACCACCGCGTTTCCACCTTTTTATCAACCTTCTTCAAATCACCCATACTAATCAACTTTTGTTTTTTTACGCCGTATCTTTTAGTTTGCTTCCTTCCTCGATAGCAATAAGCCATAACAATTTATCGCAGAAAACAACAACAACAACATGCAACGCAGTGCAACGCTCACAAATGGAGCAACTAAGCAACCTCTCCCATCCCATCCTCAATCATCTCAATGCTCTCATGGAGCGAGCGAATCCGGTGCATCCCGGCATTGTCTTCAAATTCACGGCATTCATCCACGGCTTTGTCCCGGCATGTGTTTAGTCCACTCCGGCATTATGGTCTCCATGGGCAGCAAGCACATCCATACGGCAGTATCCATGGCAAAAAAATGCATGACTGGTTTCATGACTTGAACTGTCGATTTCCTGATCTGGAAGCAGTGCGTACTGGGAACGCTGTACTAACTGTACTATTCTCCATTGGCTTGTCTAAAGGGTCTTAGGATCGAAGTGGCCATGTGTTTGATTTCTTTTGAGAACATTCAGACGTTAGCATAAGGATCGATAGGGGTGAGGTTAATGGCAGTATATGTTGCTGTTCTGTACTCACAAAGTCCTTGTCTCAAATCAGATGTGTTGGTCATTCAGCCGCTGTGTTGCGTGAATAGTCCAGTGGATGGAGCATCGTTAATGCGCTTGCTTGTCTGAGCCATTACCTTGATGCAGTCATGCATGCTGTGGAGCAAGTTCATATTGCGGGCAGCTTCCTTGGGATCACGAAGTTGCTCAAGAATGGCTGTGGCTTTCTGGAGATCTCGCTCATACTGCTCTGTTAAGCTTGGCTTCTGTGGCTGGTGCACAACAACTGGAGGCGTGGCAACGCCCCTTCTGGCCTTCTCAGTGGGCTGGGACTCCGGCTTGTCATCTGCCTTGCGCTTCTTGCCTCGGCTGGGCGCCGAAGGTGGCGGTGAACGCCCGGGGGTACTGCTCTTGGCTTGGCCCGGGTCGTTGTGTACACGCTTCATGTGGTCACGAAGGTTCCAGTGGCGGGGAAAGCCATTTCCGGGTACACCTCTCTCACAGCCTTCATGGGTGCAAAGGTAAGGCTTGTCACCGTGTCCATGCATGGCGTGGGCTTCACGTTCGTGGCGGAGCAAGCATGCCGTAGAGGAGAAATGGAGGGTCTCGCAGGCAGCAACCTTGCAGCGGTATGGCTTCAGGTGCGAGTCCACGAATTTACTAGCAGACGCGAAGTGGTTAGCTTGGAGACCGGGGACAGGGGGATAAAATTGATCATACTCGTAGTTGCACTTCAGCTTCTCGGGTTTGTGTTGGCAAGATACCTGTCCCTCCCATGGGCAATGGTAGAGTCCATCAGATTTGGCAGACACATTGTGGTACAATGGATGATCCCGGGCAGTATTGTCAATTTCAAGAGCAGAACGGCCAACTAATCTGAAGGAATCATCAGAGGCCTCGGATCCTAAGAGACGCTGCTGTCTTGAGTTTGCCGCCAAGTCGCTCGCAACTTTAGATTGACGAGGACCCATGGGCTTTCGCGTTACCCTGTCGTCGGTCGCGTAAGGGGGCAGTTCCATCAAATCTGGATAATCCTGCACGTACCTAGGAGATAGGCATTCGAGACTTGGCGAGTAAGTCGAAGGGCTGCCCGCTGTTGAAGTCATGAGTGGTTGGAGTGGCCAAGTGTCCTCAGGCAGAATAGGAGATGATCTTTGTGAGTCCAGGAACTCGGGATTAGCATTGTCCCACAGCATCGAAGAGTCAACCGTACTTGGATTGTACACTGACTCTCGCGAGACTGGACCTTGGCTAACCATGGAGTTGGATCCTACGGTGAAAGAGAATGGTTCATCTCCTGTCGTTCCATAGCTATTGAAAGATGGTCCTGATAACGAGACATTCAAATACGGCTCCATACTTGCATTAGAATCCCTGTGGACAATAGGGTGGACGCCGGCTACATCATCTCCTAGGAATGGATACTCGAAATCATGCAGATCCATCTGCTGTGCGGATGTGCACAAAGCAGTATTCTCAGGGCTGATTGACCTGGTTGTAGCATCTGACCTGGCTGAGGACATATGAAATGACGCCTGGGCATTGGGAAACATCCTGGACGATTCATCATATATGTTACCTGTAGATGACTGAGCCACTCTTTGTGAGTTGACTCCATTGATATTTTGAGATGAAAGACGTGGCATGTCTTTCTCCATTTGAGTCGAGGTAAGTTCCTCATTCCATCGGGTTTGACTGGATCCTAATACTGAGCTCCCGGAATTTCTTGGTCTGCTTTGGCTCTCCTGAGCAGCGTAAGAATCGAAAGAATCAATAAATCCATTGTGGGCATGAGCTGAAGGATCATGGTGCAAGTACTGTGAGCCTTCACCATTCCAGTATGATCCGCTGTTTTGACCCTGGATAGGTGCTGTCTGACGAAAAGGAAAGTCCGGCAGTCCACTGGTAAAATTGGATCCATTTGCAAGACTGAGAGTGCTACACCATCTCTGTTAGTGTGCTGTGCGACCACTACTTAGAACACAAATTGACTGCATGATATGACGAGAAAAACAACAAATTCGAACAGATAACGATCTAAAGATTAAACGGGTCAGTATACATATCACTCTGAATCGGGGTTGTTATAGGTACAAACCAACAATAAGCAACTGGATGCTGGAGCCAGAATCCAGGATCAGAGTCCGCAGGATACGCCGGACGGACAGTGGAGATAATAAAAATGAGAAGCCAGTAGGTTGAAGGGTGTCGTGGTATCCACAGCGGCAGAGGTCCTATGCTTCGGTCCATGATTCCTTGGGGTGTGAGGTCCATATATGGTTCACTGGCTTTAGGACTGTCTACAAACAAAGCGGAAGAAGCAATTGGTTAGTGCATGATCGGTCGCGAGAAGGGTAGCATGCCAGACTCTGAGTCGGCGTTGAGCAGGTGTACGTACTCAAGGGCATAAATAGATGCCAACATGACCCTCTGTCGCCGGTTGGCGACGGTCACTTCTTCCAGGTTGATGAACGACAGGACAACTTCGATCATGTGGGAGCACCAGGGGAAATAAGGGTCCATTGTCCTACGGTAAAATCCACGGCTATGCACTCAAGGTCCTACGGGATATCGGATCATACTCCTGAGGATAGGTTGACAATATAATTCCAGCTGCGGTTGCAGACAACCTGAACAAGATTGGTGAAGACTCAAGTCATTATAACATGATTCTCCGATGTAGACCGACATTATAAGGACAATGTTGATCAAGAGGCTCGAGGTCGTGTGATGCGCCGGCAGGGGGACTGCGGACCAACATCTCGGAGAATAACCACGTGATACAGCATGGAGCTGTCACATCCGGTGTTGGAAGCTACACACGATGTCCCGGATGATTGGTCAAAATACACACACCTTTACGGCCGATGGAGATTGCTGGAAGCATCCGGGCTCTGTGTTCCACTGGTTGGGACGGGCGATACTTACTGCGAAATGAAGGCCATACACTTCGCCAGGGCCTTCCGATGGCCTCCGGTCACGAGATGAGATCACAATGATATGGGCCTAGGAACGGTCGGAGTTGAGTTGAAAATCCAGGGCTTTGAAGCGGAATCCTCGAACAGTGGGGTGGTTGCTGATGTTGCTGGGAAAAAGGAAAACAATCTTTCTGACAACATAATGTTTCGGCGCGATGAAAATAACAATTTAAGCAGAGGAAAAAGAATATACCTGGCGGCAGCCTTGGTCCTGGTGCGCTTCTGTGGGTTGAATCCTGCCATGGTTTCCACGGGAAGAGTCACAACGGTTTGGGTTTGGACACAAGTCATTGGAAAAGTAAAGGGTCCTGAAAATAAAAGAAACGGACAGTTCTTCCTCTGGTTCGAATAGTGGTTGTTGTTGATTGTTGTTGGTATCGAGGTTACTTGAGCCAGCGGCTGAAGCAAAGAGCAGAACAGATCAGAGCAGGGCGGCTGATGTTGTTGTTTATAGTCGATTGTTTGCAAGCAAGTATGTTGATGGCAGAGGTTCTGCAATATTGCGAAAATTGGTGCATAGAGGTTAGAGATGAGAGGGGGGAAAATTGAAAGGATGGGAATTGTTTTCGAAGGTCGGTGTGGGGAGTGGGCTAACTTATGCTGTATTGTGTAGCTGGACGCACGGGTGAGACACGATGCGTTGTCCCATTATCACTCCTCGGCCGACTTATCAGAGCGCGTCGAATTGCGGGCCAGAATCAACGTGCAGGGCCAGGGGGTGTTGGTTGGAAGGGACATGGATATGACGAGAACCAATTTTGGCTAAAATGTGATACTTCTCGAGTGTTGCAGGCCGAGTGAAGCCAAGAGTCGGTCTCCATGCTGATTGGAGTCGGTGCAGCATGATTTCAGGGTTCTTGTGCCAGAATCAGCGAATAGCATCACATAGGAGTTGGATGGTATGCATGCGCGGAGGCGCAGCTGAAGCAAACGCTCTCCGCTGTCAGCCAAATAATAAATGGCGCATCTCATCATCTCATGGTCAAAGTTCAAACAAAGCAGGCTAGCGGACACCAAGCAACCGGCGGCCCGCTCCAGAGTGGTTAAATGCAAGTGCTTCCTGGAACTCTGGAAGAGCAGATTTTGCATCTCCCGTGAGAGCTTCACATACTGATGATGAAAAGGAAGGAGACCTGAACATCGTGAAACATGTCAATTCTGATCTTCCCAAGCCAAGGTCCAAACTTTTGATAATCCGTGTAAGCGAGACGGAATACACGTTCCTGCTCCCGCGCACAGGTCAGCAATTTTGCTTTTGTTGATGCGTTTTGCTTTTGATAACGCGAGGCTGGTTGAATGGTGTGACCGCATCTGCGAGCGATTGGAGGTTTGTCACAGCGACAACACCAATGCGCATCGGGGGCCGCGTTTTCACTGGCAGAAATAAACGACAATTCAGTGCACCGGATACACGTCGTCGTTGCCAGAACCTATCGCTCTGCATCTGTAACACACGACAACATTAGGCTGTGTAAATCGGTCAGAGTAGCTGTTTCTCGCAACCTCGTACAAGGAAAGGAGGCTTTCAAAGCAACCACATGCTTTTGGCTCTGCTATGAAGTCTTCGTGGTACCGAGTAAAACCTCAACAGTCTTCTCACGGAGGGGTAGCTTGAGCTGATGATGTACCCCGCCCTGCCAGCTCCAAAAGATGACGCGGTGAACATCGGACGGAGGTAGAAGCCTTGGAACACCTGGGAAGACATGCTAGATAGTTGAGTAAGCTTGATATGCTCACTACCCCATGACTCGTCACCGCCTTCCATCCCAAACACTCCATTTCTTTTTACAAAAACCTTGTTAGCTTTGATCAAAACCGCCATGGGTCCCCCTGTGTTCATTTTGGAGATCAAAAGATCCAACTGCAAATTTCCCAAGTCTTCTGTCCACTTTCGGAAGAGAAACCATGATACCGGTCACATCCCGAACTTGCTCTGCATCACAGGCAAATGCCGTTCTTAGGTCGCTAATCTCCGTTGCGTGGTAATTGATCTTGAGCACAGACGGACCCTATCACGTTTCAGGTACGGGAAGCGGGATATCCGCAAGTACTCCGTACGGACATCATATTATTTGTGGTCCGTTTCCCACTGCCTCGGAAACTTTTCTCGTATCGCTACAAACCCATGTGGCCGATCCCATATGCCACCACTGTGATCTTATCTTTCCCATCTTGGAAGTATGCATCGCATGGGGATTTCCGTTTTGCTCTTTGCTAGTGTGCTGCTACTTTATCCATCGTACGGAATGGTAGTAATCCGAGCAACCAGAAGGTGTAGCTGGATTTGCATGTCAATGCTAAAGAGTGATGTGGATATCGAGATTGATCACCTCCAGCATTTCACGTTCCAAGATCCCTCGTACATGCAGGTGCATCTTCGACGGGAATTTCCCCAGTGGAACTTAGGCATAGGGGCAAGAATATGCATGTTAGGTGGAGATATAAACACCTCGACTATAGCATGAACAGCATCAGTTCCATGGAAATGCGGAACTCTGACCCCAAGTATTAAGAGTTGACTCTTCTTTGATGCCTGTATACTCAAATCGAACAGTGCAAGTAACATTAGGTCCGCAATTGACGGCCTGATGTATGCAGTGTTTACCTCAGTGGCGAAGGGATTCGAGATGACGTAGGTGAAGGAATCTCCTGTGTACGGGCTCTGTAAGGTATCAGCGTTGGGAACAACAGTTTGTCTATAGGGAAAGCCTCTTGAGTGCTTGAACACCATGCTGTGTTGGTTGTTTGGGCTTTGATGGTGATAACCTTAAACCAGGAACATCAAAGAGCCTAGTTTCCGTGTTGGTTGTAGAACTCGATTGCACAGAGTGCATACGTTCAGTTAGCCATCTATATCCATAGAGTGGGGCATATTACTACCTGCGTCAAAGTTCCCTCAGCTGTTCTGTTTCAATGCATTTAATTTTCATTCGTCTGAAGGTTTCGAGTTCTGGGGATGCACTTACCAGCCTGACTTTTCTCTACTATGACTTTGGCTACTGTTCTCTCACTGTTGCTGTTTTTGCAGGACCGGGCTTGATTTCCCACTTGTCTGCTTTTTCCAGTATGCACATTGAGGTAGAACCAGATACACGCTGAATTTCCAGTATATAATATTACCAATCAGCAAGTTCTCACAGCCTAGTGCTTCTTTCACTTACCGTCGATGTTCGAACTCTGGCTATAATCGCCTCTGTTGAAGCCCGTAATTCTAGTAGTAGACGTTTTCCTTCATCGATGGCATAGCTTACTTGCTACTCCGTATCGATCACCCACTCTGCAGATGCCCATATGCCATTTCCGCAGTCATCGCCTGCGGGATCATGAAAGACGTAATTCCCAGGACTTGGTTTCAAGCCTGGCTAGATGTGATGGGTCGCCGAAAGGTACAAGCGGAGTTATCAAGTATGTTGTGATCTTTGACTGCGAGTTAGTATACGGGTTTTGAAAATGTGTGTTGAGACTTACTTTCTTATTACAAGGTCGGGAGTGAACATTACAGCATATGCCGTTGTTCTAGGAGAAGTGCTGATGGAAGTAGCGCAATGAAGAAAAGCATCTTGCTAAGGGGTTATCTGATTTTGATTCTGCAAGGAAACGAGTTGCCAGCGATAGGGAAACTTTTCGTTATTGGCAAAGGATTTATACGTATTTTTGTAGACTCGAATAGAACTTTAACGAATGCTGTGCTACTTTCATCAGAATGAGCACAATGTTTATACACCAAAATCGGCCACTGTTCCTTGCTTGTAACTGGGGAGATAGTAAGAGGAGGCTCGGATTATTCTAAATGCATAAATGGTGTCTGCACATATTCGCGGGGTACATGACAGATTTAGAAGGAAAGAAGCCACAAGGCGGGGTCGATTCTGGATGCGGTGTTTGCAAAGGAGTAACCCTTGAGATCTGGGGTTCTTTCTGTCAGGCCGGAGTTCTTTGCTTCTTATTAGATAGAAACAAGCAGGATTGCATGGAATACAACGGACAAGACCCAGAAACCCCCAAGCCTCAGTACGAGTACGAATACGAGTGGCTCTAATCACGTGGGATGTCTGGGGGGCCCTGTCCAACACTTGGGCGGCCAAGAGCTCTAGACGCGGGAGACGCCCGGGTCACAACGCATCTCAAAGTTCACACCTCACTCACTCTTTGTCTTTCATCACGATAGTCTTCCATCTTCCCTCAGGCCTTCTCAACACGGCATGTGTTATGCACGAAATTATACAATCGAAAACCCCGGCTGATGGTTTGGCCAACGCTCGATGACAAGTTCAAACCCGCAGCCTTGCAGTTCAGCTACGACATGTGGCCGGCAAGTGAGGCGTGAAGTACAAACGGCATGAAATGTACGTATTTGAGGGACTTTCGTACTGTGAAAAGCTCCGAATTTCAGCACTCGCCGTCATGCGTGTTTCAGAAAAAATCTCCTCATGACTTGAATCAGCGAGCGTCAACTTTTCAACTGTTTGTGGTTCTGGTGCGCTGCAGATACCTCTTTTAGCTGCTTGGCAAAGTCTTCGTGGCATGACATTATCATCTTGTCTTGTATATCAGTCTGGGCAGAGGGGCAGAGCTCTATGATAAGAACATCTGAGGTCAACTTCCTTATGATGCTTGGTCTTTCTTCGTAGCTCAGAATCTTCGAACCACAGGCTTTTGGGGAGGGTCGAGGCTGTACCACAAAGACAATTTTCTATGAACAGGCACCATGTTCTAAAAGTGTTGCTCTCTTTATATTCTTGGTTCTTCTGGACACCAAGCTTGCTGGAGATCCTTTGAGAAGGCTGAGGCTTCTACTTTGCTTCTCCATTCAGCCGCGTTGCAAGTCTGCTAAGGCGCGGCTGTGTCCAAGCTCGACCACTTGATCGCAGAACAATATTTTGAAACAAGCAAAGCAGACTCCAAAATTCCAAGGCTTGGGAGAATATTCCAACGAGAAGTGGTTGAAAGCTCTGACGAACTGGCAAGGTCCATCCACTAGGAAAGGCAATGTCAAATCTGCAAGGCAGTCCTCATTGCATTGGCCGGGAATAAAGTGCAGAGCGCTATTCCTGACTCTTTGCGATCCGAATCGTTTGAACCTTATATTGAGTGTCCATCAGATTCCCCTTCTCGAAACGAAGTGTACTTGCCCGGTCCTGCTCGTCTTTGACAGAAGCAAGCAGCAATCAATATCGTCGAAATCTGATGTTCCGCGCCGTTGCACATCATAATAAAATCCACGGTTGCCTTCCCGTTCACCGCGAGACGTTCTTGCCAACTCTCCTCGTCGACTCGTTTCTTCGCGCTTCCTTAGCCGAGCGCATAATAACTTTCATCACCAAATTCACCGACCCAAGCCACCCACCCATCCCCGGACAATATTAATACTGCCACTTCGCCACACCAACGCTTCGACTCCAACTTCCTCCCAATGTTCAAGTCCATAAATAAACGGATCCGTCTTTACGATCCAACAAATCGTCCGACCCCCAGGACGAGGACGAGGACCAGGACGAGGACGAGGACGAGGACAATACAGCGACCATGGACGTTAAGCAGAACGCACCTATACCGGCGGCAAAGAACGTCATGGCCATCAGAGAGAAGGAACTCGGTCATAATGCTGATCTGACAATGATACGCACCTTCTATGCTCGGCTCAACCTCAAGTGTCATCGGTGCACCACGCCACTCCGGGTCGAGGACACCAACTCCTATATCGAGACCTGGCTTGGAGACAGTCAATGTATCCCTCCCAAGCGTCAGATTGCAGAGGTTTCCTGCTGGAAGTGCAGTGCTAGGACTTGCGTTGGTTGTGGACATGAGCCGGAGTTGAGTCGAAACAATGTCTTCACCCCAGCCGGCGTCATCAACTGCTGTTGTACTGAGAGCAGAACCTATGGCATATGGCTTCTTCTGGCAAGATTCGATGACGAGGAGATGCGAGTCAAGAGGTCTAATGTGGATGCAAGCACCAAACGAGGGAAGATGAAGACTGTTAAGAAGTCAGGTGTCGGATATGCTGCAGGGGCTGGATACGCACAATATCAGGCATATGGAGGCTTTCCTCATTCTCATGCACACACACCAACTGTCGCAACGAATTCCGAAGGTGGTGATGTCGCAGGTACGTTGTCCTAGATAAAGAAGTGCACCGGGCTTCCAATATTACAAGCCGAGTAGCTATCATGGAACCCCCCTTTTCTCATTCCAAAGTCATCATACTTTCCGGTCATTACTAACTGTGTATTTACGATAGATGATCTTGTTATTGAAACCCTTCAACTTCTCAAGGGGTTTCTACCAGTCGATTCCGACAAGCGAGACAACTCCATGGCAACTGCTCTCTTCCGCATGAGCATGCTACTAGATCAAGTAGCTGTTTTGCTTAGAAATGACTCAATAGTGGACTGGACGGAAAGAAGACGCCTCTACTTTGCTCTGTTGGACTTTATCAAGGGGCTCCTTCAGGATTCTGAACTCTCTAAGATGGTCTTTGAGCTACGCCCCGGCACGAACAATAGCCCAGGACTACGTGCTTTGACGGAAAGTAGCAGATTCAGTTTCAAGGTTCACGATACTTCTACATCTGTGTTCGGCTGCACAGAAAATATCTATCGGCAGGCCAGGGTATTTATCGACCTCTCTAAGAAGTCTGAAGACCCCACGATTGGGAAAGAGTCGATCAAAATTTGTCAAGAGGTCTTCTCCGTCTATGAACGTATGGAAAAGGCGGCACAGGCACAGCCGGCTGGAATTGCCCTTAAGGAACCCGTATGCAAATCCCCTCACTGGTGTATTTTCCGATCTGGACAGGTTCGGAAGTTTCAGGACTCTCCCCAAAACCCAAAACATCTCTTGATTAGCCAATGCTGACTCTGATAACTTGCAGTGGGTTGAATTTATGGAGGAAAATAGAGTGACCTTCACAGATGAGGTTCTCGCCAACCATTGTTTCCAGAAGCAATATTCCGTATTACATACCACTAATATTGGTCGGATGAGTACCATTGGAAAGGAAATCGCCAATATGGCCACTTCTCTGCCAGATGGAGTCTTTCTCAAAGTCGCTGATTCTCGTTCGGATGTTATGAAAGTGCTGATTGTTGGCCCAGAGGGAGGGCCCTACGCTGGTGGCTTATTCATGTAGGTTCCACCACATTCATATTACCCAAGGATTTTACTAATAAATACTTCAAGATTCGACCTATTCCTTGACGCCAATTACCCTATCTCTCCACCTCAAATGCGCTTTGTTCTGCCTACAGCCGATGATGACGGTCACAATTTCAATCCAAATCTTCACATGGGAGGCACCGGTCAGTGACTTCCTTCGAGCTTTCTCGTTAGCTGTACTGATTATGATATAGTATGCCTGTCGCTGCTAAACACATGGAATGGCATGCCAGATGGTAAGTACATCCAATAATACACGATTCCCATGACAACAATTCCAGATTTCGGTCCCAAGGGTTTCAGAACCTATTAAGATCAGTACTAAACTCCTGGCTTCTTACAGAAATGTGGCAACCCAACAAGAGCACCATACTCTCGGTTCTCATTTCTGTGCAAGGTATGTATCTTGAGGAGATCATGTTTACCTGACACCTCACCTTTGCAACAGCGCTGATATCTCTCTTTTCTCTAGCCATGATCCTCGGCGCTCCCTTTCCGTGGGCCAACGAACCAGGTCGTGAGCACGCCGGCGACACAAGCGTATCGAGGACTTATAATATGCTCATTCAGTGCAAGACAGTCAAAGGTAAAATGACATTCATAACTTATGAGACAACCCACACCAAGGCTTCTTGATACTGATTATTCACTATACAGGTGCCATGACTTTCTGGCTTAGTGACGCCTTTCCAAAATCATCGGCGACGATTTGGAAGGATGTCAGTGAGGTTTACTTCCGCTGCAATGGCCAAAAAGCCCTCCAAGGCGCATTGGATTGGAGTAAGCAGGGCAACAAAGGCCTCTCTGCATTTATACCGTCATATCAGACCTTACGAAAGAGAGCCAAAGCCAAAGCGGGCGCAACTACGAGTCCTCCGCCTGTAAATCTACTTGAACAGCTGGCGAAGCACCTAGGGACCACCATAACGGAAAAAGATTATGCGGGGTAAGTCTTTCCAACAATGTCTCACAATCTTCGAGACTTTTACCCAATAATGGTTCAGATCCGGGACTCTCGGCCTGGGAGTTTCTCACGAGACATTGTCGGAAAATCTCGATTTTAACCCCTACGAGGAACTCCTAGGCCAGTAGTCCTGGATATCCCGGTCCCAGAGAGTGTTCTACAACACCTAAGACATCCACATCTGACTTCGAGTCCCTTTAGGCCCGTTCCATCCGATGATTCACGTAAGCGTAAAGCACCTGGCGACAACAGTGATACACTGTCAAAGAAGGCTAAGAAATCCGAAGCACTTGGAGCAATTCTTCCTACTGATTTTGAAGGCATGTTCGCCGATGGATTCCCCAGTCAAGAAGTAATGGACTACTATCTTGCAGACATGGAAGGACTGGACGACGATGACTACGCGGACATGGAGGAGCAGATGCTTGGGCAATTTGGCTTCGTCCATGGAGCTCACACTCCGGTACCTAACTCACTGGCTGAGAATAGCGGTCCAAGGTGGGTTTATACCGGCACAAAAAATCAAAAGGAGACACGCGCTGCTTGCAAGGAGGTAAGAATGTCATGTGATCTTCGAGATATCATCAGGTTTCTAACATTTCCAGTTCGGTATCGGCCACGGCAAATCTATCGCGGCTACTATCCAGAAGATGGAGAAGCATGTCAATGCTAATGGAAAAGGAACTGCGGGTTCAGATATCCTGAAGAAATGGGGACAGGTCGTGGACGAATCGAGCAGTGCATCAGGTAGCAAATGAACGGCTCGTGGGGAAACGGCACCGAATCAAAATGTTTCACGCATAAAACAAGTTCAACGATATTGCCACTTTGCGTCTAGCACGAGGATGGGTTTGAGAGATGTGTATCATAGAGCTACTTTAAATGTCCCACATGGCATTGCCTTTATAAATGAATCTGAGTTACAGCGCAGAAAACGATGAGTTCCGTATTTCGCAATCCTTTGATAAAGCATAACTTGGCCGACCTAAACGCCTGGCACCTGGCATTGCCCCGCCGAACGGCCAAATACCCATACAGCTCCATGCTCCAAGCCCATCTGAACGACCCATAAAACTAGCACCCGCCCCCACCGCCACCAGCACCACCACCCGCACTATTATTACTCCTCCTCCTCCTCTCCATCAACGCCAGCACAGTAATAACAACCATAACCTCCCACACGCCCCCAAGCTCCTCCCTCGCTCCCCCAATAAACGCCATCTTCCCCTGTTTTTTATTCCCGATCTTCGGCGGCGCCCACGCCGCAACCACATTGCCTCCCGCCGTAACAAGCTTCATACCATGGCTTTTGCCCTGCAAAGCGTGCACTTCGGCCCCCGAGCTAGATTTCCATTCGAAGGTCTGGGAGCCGGTGGCTGTGGGGATGGTGAAGGTGTGCGCTGTGGTGAAGACGCCTGATTTCTGGAAGGAGGTTTTGAGGAGGGCGTGGGGTGGAGATGGAGATGCGGGGTTTGGGGGCGAGAAGATGACTATGTCGGTGCCGGAGGAGAAGGTGTGGAGGGTTGCGTGGGCGAGAGGGGGGGAGGCGGGGTTAGGGGTGCTGTTTAGCACGATTGAGGGTTGGCTGGACAGGGAGTTGTGGGTGCCGATGTAGAAGAGGAGCGCGGATTCGGCGGAGAGGGAGATGCGTATGTCGCTGTGGGAGCCCGAGGCGTGGTAGAAGCCGAAGGCGGGGGGAAATACGTGGTGTTGAGATGGTGGTTGTGGAGTATAGGCTGGTTTGGTGTCTCGGGCTCCTGGGTTTGCGGCGAAGGTCGCTGCCTCGTAGGTTGGCGGTGCGGTATTCATGGTGTACTGATGTTGTTCTGCTCAAGTGTCAAAGATATGCTGTTGGTAAGTTCTTCAAGTGTTTCCAGGAGAGAAAGGGGTTTTGTTAGAGTTATAGGGAAATCGACCTACGGGTCCTTGTATTAGCGCTCCTTCGCAAAGTGAAGTGTCTCTTTTACGTATAGGTATGACGTTGCGGTCCTCCGCAAGGCTGAGTAGTAGATCATTTACATGAAAAGACATGAAAAGACAGGGTTGGTACAGTCAGAATATGCATGATTGGTTCTTAGCCCATCGAAGGATTCAGTTGAAACTGAGCCTCGTTCAATGCACGTGATCATATCCTAGAAACCATACTCCTTTAGCCTCTGTTGTTGCGTATATATAGGCTACACTAGTTTGTAAAAAGGATCTTCTGTACTCTTTGTACTAGTGGGTGTGGCTCTACCTAGGTGTATCAACAAAGCCCAAAGCCGCACGTGATTCAGGTAACACAACCTCAACTAACCTTTAGCGCTTTTAGATTCAATGTTATCTCGTTTTCCACTTTCCAACTTGATAAATTTTCAATATGCTCCAACCCCATATTTACATTCAGGCACAAGGTCCTCATTTGCAGCAAACATGTCGAGCGAGATTGTTAACGTAACGAGTCCCCTCGGTGCTCGCAAGCTCGCACCGGAGGGGCCTCGGGTAGATTAAGCGTCTTTTATCATATGTCTAGATCCGTAAAGGGTTAAAATCCGAATCTGTAAAGGGGTAAAGTCCGAAATGCGGCTGCAACGTCCCCTTAGTGCTCGCGCCTATAGATTAGTCATCAAGCCTATAAGCGTATAAGCCTATAAAGCGCCCGAAAATCACATATAGAGCCTGAAAATCACCTGTAAAGCCTAGATTTAGTAGTCATTATAGTAATTATATCCCTCTTCCTCCTCTACTTCTAATGCTTCCT
>QGMI01000842.1:0-17379 GCA_007821535.1 Lachnellula occidentalis | reverse complement strand
AAGTTTAGTACTAGGACTATAGTAGGTTAGTATTATTATTATATATAACTAGATTTAAGAAAGCTACCTTTTAAAAGTAGTAAGTTAAATGATTTAAAGTCTAATAGTATAAAATCTAACTAATACTATATTTTTAGTAGAGAAGCTAAATAAGGAATTAGTATAAAGAGTAAGCTTACTAGCTTAAGACTAATAATAATTAAGGAAACTACTAAGAAGAGCTTAAAATGCTAGACCTAAAGCTTATTTAAGGTTGATAGGAGTACCTTCCTATAGACTAAGCTTTAGCATTTTAGATTAAGTATTTAATAGAATTTTACTTATTTAACTTTAGAGTTATTAGTTAAACTAAGTATATTAAGCTTTAGATTATATTTTTACTAGCTATTTCTAAGATAGATAAAGCATAATTCCCTAGTTCCTAAGAAACTACCTATACTAGTATATTTTACCTATACTAGCATACCTGATAGGATCTATAGCTTTTATATATATAGGTTTAATAGGAAGGCTCCTTCTCTTTTATATTATAAGGAAATTAAGGATATTTCTAGGATATTACTAAGATATTTCTAGGATAGATCTATGATAGGTCTATAGTAGATCTATAATAGACCTAGATATTACTAGTATATTACTAGGATATTACTAGGATAGATCTAGGACGGGTCTAGGATAGATCTATAATAGATCTAGGATAGACCTATAATAGATCTGTAATAGATCTATAATAGACCTAGGATATTACTAGCATATTGCTAGGATATTACTAGGATAGATCTAGGATAGATCTAGGATAGATCTAAGACGGATCTAGGATAGATCTAGGATGGATCTAGGATAGATCTAGGATAGATCTATAATAGATCTATAATAGATCTATAATAGATTTAGGATAGACCTAGGATAGATCTAGGATACTTCTAGGATAGATCTAGGATGTTAGCTATAATAAATAAGCCTTACTAGGTCGCGCATAGCTACTAGTATATATAGCTACTATCTTAGTAGAGCCGATGATACGATATAGTCAGGTATAGTACCTAATATACCTTAGAGCTTCCTACTTTTACTAGTCCTTTATATACTATACCTAGTAAAACTTCTATTATAAGATATAACCTTACATTTTAAGTATATAAATAACTTTTGCTTATATTAAGCTATAGACTTATTTAGCTAGAATATTAAATTACTAGTTAAGGATATCTATAATATTATTATATAAGGAATAAAGTATAAGATCTTCTTTGCCTTAAAGAAATAAGAAATAGTATACCTAACTATTAAGTATAAATACTTTAATCTATTATATAAGGTAACTAGTATTCTTACCTTCTACCTTATCCTTCTTTTAATAAAGGAGGATACTAAGTAGCCTACCTTCTAATAGCTAGGTATCTAGTTTAATAGAAAACTTACTTTTAAATAGTATATAGTAGAGTAGATAGATATAGCTTAAAAGGTAGCTTACTATATTTAAGGACTTACCTAAATAGTCTATAGACCCCTAGCTATCTTGCTATAAAAGGTAGTTATTATATATATACTTCTATTAGTCTTTTATAATATAGAAGTATAATATAGTAGATAGACTAAAGCTTCTAGACTTCTCTAGACTAGTAGATAGGAAACTATTAGTATAAGGCTTAGCTAGGCTATTAACTTAGTAGATAAGATACTTATACTAGTAGCAAGAAGAGTACTCCTAGTATAAAAGACTACCCTAATAGTAACCCTATTCTAGGACTTAGGCCTACTATTAGGCTTTATAGTACTAGAGGACGCTAAGCTCTAGTTTGCTATAAGACTTTAGACTATTAATATAAGATACCTACTAGTCTAATATATTGCTCTCCTACAAATTATCTAAAGTAGGAGAGCTAGAACCTATCTTAGTAGCAGACGCCTAGGTCTTATTATAGTATTAGCACCTTAAGTTATAGTGACGTTACTATAACTTTTCATTATATAGTATTAGAATATCTATTTTGGTGTCAGATGAAAGATAGTATTAGACGGCAGATAGTAACTCCTATACTATTATAGTGCGTACGTACCTATCATGCTATACTAGCGCTTTAGCAAGAAATACTAAAAAGCTCAATTAAGCCTCATATAATATATACTACAACTATGTATTAGATATACGATATAATTTAAATCTAAAGCACGCAAATGATTTATTAGGTATAATCTAATAGATAAATAAAAAAAGAGCAATTGAAATAATGTAATATGCCTAATACGCTAGAAAGGGTATAATAAATAGCCGTAGCCTATATAAATAGAAGTAGCTATAGCCCTATATAAAAACTGCTAATACCTCTAAAAGCTACTAACTACTAACTACTAATATCCCTAAAACGACGACTACTACTACTAGAGGATAGAATACTATAATATATTAGTATAGCTATTATATAATAATTAATATATTAATAGTATACCTTATCTAAAGCGGCAATATAAGGTTAGAGACTCTTTAGTAAAAGTATTACTATTAGAGTCTATTGCTCTATTAAAACTAATACCCCTACTACTACTACTACTACTAAGTCCCTTACCTCTAAATAGCTTAGCAGGCTTCTCTACTTGCTTTCTAATAGATTTCTCACTATAATTAATCATTAGCATATTATACATTAGTATATTAGCGCATTAGCACATTAGTATATTATGTGACTTATAAAGGGCGACTACATTCTACTAACTCCCTTGAATCTAGAGTCTTTAGATCCCTACCCCTACTCTTATAATACGTAGACGTAATAGGGTCTTCGTTTTTATCTTTATCTTCATCTTCTTCTTCTGCCTTATCCTCTACCTCCTCTATCTAGACTAGGGCCTCCTTTAAAGATAGGGATTTACTAATAAAATTCTTATCTAAAACCTTAGTAAGATCTAGATAAGCTTTATAGCCCTTAGTAGCATAGCTACATAGTTAATAGAAATTAGTTATATCAACCTCATTAAAGCTATATAGATTAGAATAGCTATAGGGATATAGATTATATAACTTACTAAGTATAGGTTAGTAGTATATTATAAAAGTCCTGCATTTTCTTCTTCTTATCCTTAACTCTAACTTTCTTCTTCTCTACCCTAGTATATATTATACCAAATCTATACAAATTAGTATAGATAGCTTATATTATTAGTAATAACTAGATAATAAATAAGAAACTTACTAATATAGAAGTAAAGTCTAAGCTAGAAGCTTTTCTTAATATCTAGATACTTTGCTATATAGGCGAAAATAGCGAAAAAGTTAGTAGAATTGAAGATACCCTCAAAAAATGCATTAAGCTCTTTATCTTCTATACTTAATAGATCTAGGTTATCCTTAATAACCTCGTTAACATAGTCCTATTTCAATTAATATAGTAAAAACATAGAATTATAATAAATACCTAGACATTTTTTAAAGTCTTAGACTTATAGCCTTTAATATTATCTATAATCTTCTGCCTAGCCTTCATATAAAGAGGGCTATCGGTATCTAATCCTCTATAAATATCCTCAATAATAAAGTAGTAGAAAGATAATATCATATAGACAAAAGAAAGCCAGGAAGTCTACTTATCAACTTTTCTACTAAAAGTATCTATCTCCTCTACTATAAAGTTAGGATCTACTTTTACAAGAGTCTTCTTAGTCTTATTAAGGTATAGGTTATCTAATAGCTCCTTTAGACGCTATCTTAATAGCAATTCATAATCTATTAATAAATTAACCTTAGGAGGCTCTAGAGCTTTAGCTGTAGCCTTGCCTTTACCCTTAGTAGCCTTGCTAGTTTTCTTATTAATAGCAGCTTTCTCCTTAGTAGCTTTCCCCTTAGCTTTAGTAGCCTTAGTAGCTAGTTCTTCCTCTTATATATATATTAAAATTAATCTACTATTAAGAAATAGGGGGCATAGCACTTACTACTTTAGTAAATAGATTATCTTTATCCTTAGGAGCTAAAATCTCTATCTCATTATCCTTCTTAGACGTAGAAGTAATAATAAAAGAAGAAGCGCTAGACCTATAGACTTTATACTTAGATAAGCTACTAGGGGTAGCAGCTAGACCCCGCTTCACTAGGGTTGGTTTAGTAATAAGGGTAGTAGTAGACTTCTTCAAATTAGAAGGCTTTAGTAGGACAGGCAGTAGTTATATAGATTGCTAATATAATTTAATAAAAGTATATATAGCCAAGTAATAAAGAGAATTTAAATGATATAGTAGCAGAAATAAGAATAAGATATAAATATAAGAAAAAGGTAATAAAAGGTATATATAATATACAAGAATATATATAAATCCAAAAATGTAATAGAAAACAGTATAGAATAGTACTAATAGATTTGCAGCTCTTCTATATAAGAGCAAGAGTGCTAGTATAAGAGCTAGTATGAGAGTCATTAGCTTAGGATAACTTATTACTATTAGAATCGCTATTAGTCATATACTCTTTGCTTAAAGCCGTGCTTTTAGTAGATCTAGGAGGGGCTATAGCGAGTAGTAATTAGCTATATACTAGTATATATACTAGTAGAGGAGATTTTAAATAGTAAAGAGGTGTAAGGGGTATTAGATTAATATATGTAAAAGGGCTATAGGAAGAAGACTATTCAAGCTATAGGCAGCGAATTATTAGATTTGTAGGATTATATAAATAATTATATAAGAATTTTTTATATAATTGATACTAAATAACTAAAACTACTACTTAATATAAAATATAAAATAAACAGTTCATTGAACGAGTTTAAATAAATAGTATATAATTCTAAAATATAAGTAAAATCACGTAGTAGTTGATACTTGAGCCTCTATACATTATTAAATTCAATAGTAGCTATCTATATCTAATCAACGCTATACCAAACTCCTTCTTATAACCTCTATTTAATATACACCGCTTTATACTAGTATATACCCTTCTTTCTCCTATAAATTACAGCCTTCCTACCCCTATCTGCCTAGTGCTAATAGCCTAATATAGGTCCTACTATCATGTGCAACGTACCCTCGCATTAGATACCTATGTAGCAAGAGATGCCCTACCTAGTAAACGCCCTCTAGAGTCTAATTCTAAGTCTAATGTAGAGGAAGAGCCCTCTAAGTGCTAAAAGGAGGCTAAAGATAAGGCTGAAGATGCTAAGATTAAGGATATTAGTAGATTTAGTAATAATAATTCTACTGCTAGGGACATAGAGAGCTCTAAATCTAATTCTAATATAAGTTATATATTTAAATATATATAATGCTATTAATATAATATAAAATAGGAGCCTATTAATCTAATTGCCTCTATTTCTAAGCTAAACTAGAATGAATAGGATATTTTAGACCTTTAACAAGCTGCCGACTATAATGAATTGTAATAGCAAGCTGAAGATAAATCAGATGATATCCTAACTGCTACATTTGAGGATATTAGATTAGAGCTAGAGACTAGCCTTAGGGCTAGTATAGCTTAGCCTGACCTAGAACGCCTAGATGACCTAGAAGACCCTTTAATTCTCGTCTACTACTACTATATTGAAAACCCTAATATATTACTATTTGAGCTAGCTTTAGGCCTTTTCGCTATTACTTCTAGTACTTCTTGCCCTGAATATGAAGCCCTAAGGGAAGTCCTCTCTCTAGTAAGAGATAAAGATAGCAAATCTATCCCTACTATATAGAATCTCCCTAGTACTCTTACTACCCTAAAACGCTATACCTACTAGCTATTGCCCCTATTAGATATAAGAACCTGCTAAATCAGCCTTAAAGCTAAGAAATTACTAACCGAGACTACAACCTAGAAGAAGAAGAAGAAGAACGCCGATTCTACTATTAAGGATCTTTATTTTTTTAACCTAAAGTACTTATTTAAGTCGATTCTCTTTTTAGATATTAGTAATACTATTTTCTAAGGCCTAGGCCATCTTATCAACTTACTAACTAAACTATAGTACTCCTATAGCTAGAGATCTTCTATTTGAACTATATTAGGAGAATATGCCTACTACCTCTCTAGAATGCCCATTTTCCCTTCTGATTTTATATCCTTTATATATTATAATGAATAATACTATTGCTAGGATAGTAGTACTATTATAGAGTATAGACATATAGGCCGAATCATCTCTATTAGCCGCGATTTTAGAGATAATATGCCTGATAGCAATATTACTCTTATTATTCAGTAGGCCTTATTAGATATAGGTGTTAATAGCATAGGCCTCTTCTCTCTTATAGACCCTTCTATAGAGTATAATGAATTTATTCTCCTTAGTAGAGCTAATTAAGAGGAATACCTCATAGAAGAGTACATTTTTAAGCGCCTAGTAGGCCGTAAAGCTATTAAACTCGACTATATTACATTAGAAGATACTAATAAAATCCCTAGTAGTAAGGTCTTTAAGATCCTAGAACTAGATAATAGTTTCTTTATCTAGTACTAAATTAATAATTATACTTCTATATCTAAGAATAGGTCTTTTACGGATAAGATTAAAGGTTCTAAGCGATATATTCTCTAGCTATGCTATATATACCCCCTTTATAGAGAATTGGAACTTAGTTATTATAGTAGAGAATTATATAAGTAGGAATAGGATACTGCCTATAGAAATACTATCTAAGCAATCCTTCTACTAGTATTTATTAATGGATTTGGGGTCTATTCTAATAGTTATCAGTCCCTTATAGGCATCTATATCATTCTAGTAGGCCTCAATGCCTAAGATCGCTCTAGGAGGGCAAATATCCTACCTATTACTCTAGGGCCTTATAGTTCTTAGTTCTCAGACATTATTGGATTATTATAGTATTTACGGCCTCTAGATAGGGGCATTAAGACTACTATTAATAGATCCGAGACGCTTTTAAGCATATTCACCTTCTGTTTTATTAGGGATATGCCTTAGCAATTGCTCAATTCTAGAATCAAGGGTATTTATACCCTAAAAAACTATCGATATTACTATATTAGAAGCCTAGATAAAGGCGATCTAGAGTATGATATTGAAGGAAATGGCCGTTACTACTACTAGACCTAGTATATAAGAGAGCATATGACATTTTTATCTAGAAAAGCTAAGTAAGTCAGATTATATAGTAAAAACGGCTTATATGCTAATATATCTTATATAGGGCCGATTATTCAAAAGACTAGAGTCTTGATAAAGAACCTATAGTATTATTTATATCGCCGGCCCTAGACTCTATCATGACTAGGCCCTCTGATCTAGCCTATTCTAAGTACTAGGAACTGTCCCTCCTTATACATAAGCTTTTAAAAGATACTATACTCAATACAAAAGGGCTAGAAGAATACTAGTAGATCCTATGCAAATTCCTATTTCCTCCTAGCTAGTAATGCCTCCTTTCTCCGATTTACTACCTAGGATCATATAGCTTAGTAGAGCATACTTACTAGTCTATTATAATCCTTTATTTATTATGTAAATAGCTCTAAGAGTAACATATTAAGCCTAAATTCCTAGAGGTAGTACGTGATAAGTATAAGGACTAGATTATAGCTCTTATTATATCATTATTTGTAGCTCTAGCGTAAAGTAATAGCATTTTAATAGGTACTAGTCTTAGAGAAAGAGATTAGGAGGACTAGGCAGAGGACATAAAGATAGCTCGCTATCTATACTAGGATTTATACATATTAGGCTCGCAATCTATCTAAAAACATAAAGAAGAACTAGGCCTTAGAACTCTAGCTAGCTCTAGATCTAGAATACTATTAGCTAAGGCCTTTAGGAAGCTACTTAAATCTCGAACTAAGATGTAAGAAGATAAGGAGACTATTATTAACTTGAAGAAGTCTATATAGTAGTATATTACTAATGCTAAGCGCCTTAATATTTATATTAGGTTATACTATAAGGAGTTGATAAGAGAATACGGCTTGCCTAGTATATATAATGTCCTTATTAGAGAGGATAAGTATTAGTATATAGTTTCTTCCTCCCTATTCCTTTTTCTAATATATTAGTATACTAGACTTTATATAGTCTTATATATACTCTTACTTCTTTCTTTATCTAGTATTTGTTATATACTTTATATAATATCTTTCTTTTTATTTTCTTTTTATTATATAACTAGTTTTTGATTTAAAATCTATTAGTTCTAGTTTAAATATAGTTATATTAATTAGTTATCTATTAGTATTAGTATTTATAGTAGCTATATACTAGCGGGTAGTTAGTACGCTAGGATGTAGCTCAAGCGTAGTATAGTATTAATACTAGTACAATATCAATGCCGGTATAGTATTAATACTAGTACAGCTATATCATTACTACTATTATAGTATTAATGCTTTACTCTCTTATATGCTTACTATAGAGCTTATTCTCTGTATTTTGGTAGTATCGGCTAGAAACGTATTAGTACTACTACGTATATTTATATGACCTACTCCTTCCCTTTTACTTCTATAACTTCTACGCTCTTTATATACTCTATACCCTCTTAATCCTTAGACTATCTGTCTAATGCTTCTAATTAATATTCTATGCTAATATTAATATATTATAGGTTCTTTAAAAAGGCCGTTTATAATACTAACTACTCTAATATTAAGAAGGCCCTCCTCTTATAAGAAAACACTTAGTAGACTATCTGTATCCTCTTTAATAATAGTATGTATAATACTAGTAGCTCCATGATCTCTATATTGCTCTAGGGCATTGCCTAGAAATGCCCTACCCTTTTTAATACGATTCTCCTCTATTCTAAGCAAGAGACTCTATGCAATAGCTTAGAAACCCTTATTAATAAGGACGAAGTCCCTCTAGTTGATACCTTAGAATACCTCTAGCCTATAGCAATTAGCTGTATTAAGCCTAGCTTTATACGGGCGAATCTAGGACTACTAGGTCGCCCTAAGGAGATGAAAGACTCCTTTTTAAAGGGCCTCTAGAAGGCATACGACTCTAACTATAGCTAGCCTAATATCTATAATTAGGGGAAGAAGCCTTTAGTATAGGCTAAGAAGATAGTATTTATAGATAGGTATATACGCATTTTATCTAGTTTCGTCTAATTTTTAAATTATTTTTACAAATTTTTCCCTTTTATTACCTCTTGTTTTTACTTTTCAACTACTTTAACTACTACCTTAACTACTATCTCAACTACTATCTTAACTACTATTTTATTTACAACTTTACTCCTAGGTTATAAGTATAGATTTAGACTATATAGGATACATAGAATAATATACTCTATCATATAACAATCATCCTCTATATTATACCCTATACCCTTAATATATCTAATAATATCTAATATATAAGACTTAGTTAACTAATATTATATGAATATACCTTATAGTAGAGCCCTATCTCAAGTCATAAGCCTGACGATTACCTTATAATACAGGCAAGGCTAGTATAAGCATAGGCGCTATATATGTAGAGAGAGGCGCTATATGTGTAAGGAAATGCGCTATAATAGCAATAGGTCGGCCCTTAGTATAGCGTATGTGTAGGTATAGGTATAGAGGATAGCTTTAGTCTAGTATACAGGCTAGAACGGATTCGGAATAAAAGAGAATAATACTACTACTAGAGAGAATAGCTTTAAAGTAGCATATAGGGTAGGTAGACGGATATAGTTTTAGAGATTCTTACTAAACTTAAGAAGGGTACACCTAGACGCTTTTCCAAATCCTCTTATTAGTTTTTATACTAATAATTGCAATAAGTTGCAATAATAGATATACTACTTAGTAATAATAGATATACTACTTAGAGTAGAAATCCCTCTTTATTAGCTTGATTTAGAGCTATGATAGCTAGTTTGCTTATCTTGCTTATATTATACGTCCTTTTCTATTATTTTTATTATCTTTTCTATTAATCTCATTTCCTTCTTATCTAATTCGATTATTTAAGTGAGATCGCGATTAGGTTCTTACTATCCCAAATTAGCTTAAGGGATTTATATACCTTATTAGCCGTTAAACTAGCCGCGTTACTATATAGCCGTAGGTAGTTACTAGCCATATATATGATCATTCCTTAACTCTATATCCTACAACTAACTCTATTACTAGCTAATCAAGCCTTATTAGAAGCTAAGCATTCTAATATTTATATTATATCTAGTCCTATTAGCTCCGACTAAATCCTATTCTCCTACTATTCTATAGTAGATTATCTAGTTGCCTAGCTCCTATTAGTCTTCTTCTTATGATTTATAGGCCGTTTGCTAATATATAATCCTAAATCTAGGGTTTCTAGTCATTATATAGTCTTTTGCCGTAGAGATTTTATTAAGTATAGAGGTAAGGGCTATTTTAGCTATATTAATAACATTCTCCTCTATAAGCATAGTACTTTATAGCCTGCTAGGCGTCGTCTTTTTACGCTAGTAACGCCTATTACTATTATAGGCGAGAGGGACCGCCTATTAGATCTCCTCTTAGTATTACTTAGGGGTAGGAAGCATTTTATAAGCCTTCTAGCAATCTGCTCCTACAAATTGTAGATTGTAGATATGAGTAAGCTAGATAAGGAGTATATTTAGGTAGACTAGGCTATCTAGTTTCTATAAGGCTAAGGGAGTAGTTAGGCCTGGCTAGGGCTATATTAGAGGGGGCGTTTAGGATTAGCTAGGGTTGTATTTAGAGGGGGTAGTTAGGGCTAGCTAGGGCTAGCTAGGGCTGCATTTAGACGGGGCGTTTAAGCTAGCTATAGGGCTGTATTTGAAGGGAGTAGACGTTAAACTGGCTGTAGGGCACTAGTAAGTTTTTATATAGTACGTATATAAGACTGCAAATACGAGACTATTACCTTGATAAAAAAAAAAAAAAAAAAAATCATAAGCCTATACAGGCACCTACAATGCTAGCTTTCGTACCAGATTTATTACTATACTACTAGTACTAACACTATATGTTTTTAAAATTACGACGTGGATACGTAAATAAATTTGATACTATAATTAGGGTTCTGATACTGTAATTGCGGTTCTGACACCGTCCTGGGCCCCTATACCCCCCTGCTAAGGTAGTAATATATAAAAACTAAAGTATAGTAATTAGGAAACTCTTTTCTAAAGGTCCTCTAGTCCTAACTAGCTCTTTCTTACTTCTTACTAGGATATAGGATAGACCCTACTAGTAATACTAATAAGAAGACTACCTTTATATAGTTTATAGAGTAGCTATAGATAATAGGCCTAGATAATATCCTAATCTACTTAGATAGCTTAAAGTAATATAATAAAGGAAAATAGGTAGGCTATAGCTACTTAATTTATTAGAATAATAGGCAAGTAGTAAAGGGATATAGTTTAATTAATAAGCTATTATATATCTTTAATACTAAGGCTATTAGCGCCTACTAGGAACTCTAATAGGCGCTAAAGCTTGCTCTAGGCGATTAGTAATAATACTATTAGCTTTATATTAATAGTACTTTAGTTATCTAGTATATTAAGAGTAATGCCTTAGTATTATTATAATAGGCATTCCTTAATATCTCTATACCCTATAAGAGGTCCTAGGATAGTAGGCTCTTGCCTGCCTTCTAATAGACGAAAATAAATATCATTATTATTATTATTATTACTCGGTTTTAATTAAGATACCTTTTAGTATAATCCTTTTAGATATTAGGACTACTACCTAAGAAGTATATAAAAGGATATCTAATATAATAAAGATATCTATAATAATAATTTAGATAATAATTAAGGCTATATACCTAAGTATACTCTATCTACTAAGGATTCTAAGCTTAAGCCTAAGGCTAATACTTCTAGGAGTAATAATTTTAACTACCTCTTAATACTATAGCTATATTATATAGAAATGCTAGAAATGCTATAGAAGTATAATTTCTATAATATAGATATCTAATAAATTAAAATTTAAAACAATATAGATCGAGTAAATAACTATATCTAATATGTTAATCTTTTAAATTACTCTAATTTATAGCCTAAATCGTTATTACTAGACCTATTATATATAAGAATAGCTATTATCTAGTCTATTAAACTAGATACTTATAACCTCTTTCTAGTTCCTATCTATATTTCTTCCTTTTTTAAGATCTTACTATTCTCCTTCTTTAGATATATAGACTTACTAGAGCTATTTAAGCTTAAGATATTTTAGTAGGTAATAAATAGCCTATAGTAGAAGTACTAGTAGGCTACTATTATAAATAAATATAATTCCTTAGTAGAGAATAATACCTAGGATATCTAGGCTATCTTCTATAAATAGTCTCTCCTATTAGGAAAGTAGGTATTTAAGGTTAAATAGGATACTACTAGAGAAATCCTTTACTATAAGGCCTACTAGGTTATATAAAGCTTTAAGTAATAAGAAGGCTTAGATTTTACTAAGACATTTGCCTTAGTAGTTAAGCCTATAAGCTATAAGGCTATTTTTGCCTTAGCTGCTACTTATAATTAGGAATTAGAATAAATAGATATTAAAATAGCCTTTTTCTATAAAGATATTACTAAAGATATCTAGATTAACCTTCTTATAAGCTATAATATTACTAGTACTACTATTACTAAACTAAATAAGGCTTTCTATAGCCTAGAATAGTCGTTTTGCATTTAGTATAATATACTAGCTAACTTTCTTACTATTTAAGGCTTCTATCCTCTTAATACTAATACTTCTATATTTATTAAGAAAGGCATTATTATTACTATTTATATAGATGACTTTCTTATTATAAGAGAGTTTATATTAGCTATTAATGCCTTAAAAGTAGCTTTATCAGATTAATTTAAAATATTAGATCTTAGCCTATACTATTTCTACCTTAGTATAAAGGTTACTTATAACTACTTATACTATATACTTTATTTCTTATAAGAAGTCTATCTTAAAAAAGTCTTAGAAGACTATAGTATATTAGACTATTATAGATCTAACATTTTAATAGACTTTTACTCTTATTTAATCTTATCTATAGACTTATAATACTAGGCTCTTATTTCCTTTTACTATAAATATTAGTTTATAGTTAGCTCTCTTATATATGCTATACTAGGCACCTAGCCTGATATTACCTTTATAGTCTCTATTATCTTATAATATTCTATAAACCTAACTAAAAGCTATATAACTATAGTAAAGAAAGTATTTTACTACCTTAAGGATATTTCTTCTCTTAGCCTAGTCTTTTAAGGCTCTTTTGCTCCCCTTATAAGGTATATAGACTTAGATTATACTAGTAACTATAATACCTAGCATTCTACTTTAGGCTATATATTTAACTTAGGTTCTACTACTATTTCCTAGTTATCTAAGTACTAGCTTATAGTCTTTTTCTTTTTATATAAAGCTAAGTATATTAGCTAGACTAATACTATTAAGGAAGCTATCTAGCTTAGAGGCTTCTTTAAGTAGATCTACCCTAATTTAGACCTAGGCCTTAGTATTATATTTATTTATAAGGATAACTAAAAAGCTATTACTCTAGCTAAGAATAGTATCTTTTATAGTTAAATAAAGTATATTAAGACCTAGTACTACTTTATATAAGAGAAGTAGCTAATAGTATAATAGAACTAAAGTATATCTATATATCTAAAATAGTAGCTAATAGGCTTATTAAGGTACTACTTTATAATCCTTTCTAGTACTTTTATAGTATTATAGAAGTTAAATAATATAAGAGCCTTAAATTTCTATTTATCTAAAAGGGAGATTATAGTTTTTCTTTTACCTACTTTTAGCTCTTTTTCTCTTTTCTATTATACTTTAGATATTCTCTCTTAAGTATTATATTTATCTCTCTTTTATCTATCTACTTACTATATGCTTTATAGTACTACTATAGCCTACTACTTATATCTCTATAAGTAATTATACTTCTAGCTTAATTACTTACTTATTCTCTCCTTTTTCTACTTTCTTATTAGTACTTTTATATTATATACTTTAGCTATTAGACCTTCTATTAATCCTTTTATCTTATAGGTTTTAGATAGTAGTTTACTAGTAATATATACTATAGGAGCTAGCCTTCCTATATTCTTATATCTAGTTATATAGGAGTATTAGAATATTAACTAGTTATATATATTACGTAAGAAGTATAGCTCCTTAGCCTCTCCCTTATAAGGAGGCTATATAATATAAGCTTTACTAATATCTATAGTAGACTAAGTAATATAATTCTACTATTTTAATATCTATCTTATATAGAGACTTTAGGCTAAGCCTAAAGGGGACGCTTTATTATAGCTTTTATTATTATATTATATACTTAGAATATACTAGTATAAGGTACTAGGAAGACTTAGGTTTATTACTATAGATATAGATATTAGAATCTATAATCTTAAATTGCTTTAGGTAGATACTAAAGTAGCTATATTATAGTTTTAGCTAGAAAAAGGTACTAGTAGTAGTTCTAGCCGTTTTAGGAAGTTAGATTTAAAAGTAAATTTAAGAGTTAAAAAAGTTAAAATAGTAGCTCTTACTACTAGCTACTAGTATGCTAGCCTATATATATTTTCTTATTTGATTAATCTTAATACTTATATAAGTATAGCTAGTATAAATAGTTTAACTAGTCTGATTAGTTAATAGATAGAGCAATCCGGATTTAGCTAGCTTATCTACTACTTTATTATTATTAATATTATAGTACCCTAGGACCTACTTTATTACTAGTATAGATCCTCTATTCGTAATCTATAAAGTAGTATTTATAGCTTAAATCTACTATATTTAGCCTAGATTATCTAAAGGATAGGCTATCTAGTAAATTGCTATCTAGTTATCTATATATATAATAATTTCCTAATTTAGCTTAAATTTTATCATATCTTTAAAGGCTAGCATAATGCCTTCTAGCTCCCTATTATATATAATCTAGGATAGTCTTATATTACTTAATTTTTATTAGAAAGGCTTTCTATTTAGCCTTTTATAAACTACTAGCCCTACTTTAATACTAGTACTTTCTAGCATTTAGGAGCTATCTATATAGTAGGTAGTCTATAATACTTAGTAGTAAATAGTACTACTCTTATATAATATAGTAGCTTTATCTTTTAGTAGTTTTAATATTAGTATTTTCTAGGGTATCTAGTAGTTCTAGAAAGTAAAATAGAAGTATTATATAAGCTTAATCTAGCCTTAGAAGAGGTAGGTAATAGATCTTATTATTATCTAAAGTCTATATCTAGATTTAATACTAAAATCTTATATTTATTAATTTACTAGATAGTTTAGGCTTAGCTTAGCTAGGTAGAGTATATACTTATAAGTAGTAGAATCAAGTTGAATAGTAGGTAGTAAGAGACTAGCTTTAACTTCTATAACTTAGACTAGAGTAGATTTAAAAGTGCCTAAGATTTTATATAGAACTAGATTTTAGAGTAGCTATAATTAGTCTTTTATATATAATTAGCTATGCTACTAGACTAGTAAAGTATAATCTAATATACTAGTAATATATACTAAATATAGCTATCTAAAGGTAGTCGGGCTAAGCCCTTACTTGCTATTAGCTAGCTATAATATTTATCTAAATGCTAATTTTACTTTTGCTACTTAAATTATAATATACTCTCTAAATTATAGTAGAGTATTAAAGTAAATACTTAGCTACTTAATAGTCTATTTTAGGTAAATAACTACTCTATCTAATAGTATAAGTAGTACTAGTATAGCTTCCTAGCTAGCATAAAAGTAAATAAGTTTAGATTTTAAAAGGTTAAAATTAATAGCATTTTCATCTACTAGCTTAAATAGCTCTTATACTACTAGCTATAAGATCTTAGTATTTTTATATATACTAGTAAAAGTAAAAGAGAGAGTAATATTATTTATATATAAGATAAATTTTACTATAGTATACCTAAAAAGGCTTTAAATATAAATTAAAAATAGAATTAGTAAGATTAGGCTTCCTTAAGAGATTCTAGTAAGAATAGGCTAGTTTTTATCTAATTATCTATTAAATAGAAGCTTTAAAGAGTAGTTACTTAGAAAAGAAAAGACTTATTTAATTAGCAAATTAGGAAGTACCTATTCCTTAAGAGTTATAAGAAGCTAATTCTTTAATATATAATTATATACTTCTTTTATATCTAAAAGAAGTATAAAAGTAATTCTTTTCTTTTATTAATTAGAGTATATATAATTTACTAGTATAGTACTAGTATCTATAGTAGACTTCTTTAGTTATCTCCTAATTTAGCTTTAATAAAGTAGACTAGGTAATATCTCTATTAAGTAAGCTAGCCTTTTAGCTAGGATTTACTTACTTACTTTACTAAAGTAGTTAAGTAGTAATATTAGATAGTAGGCACTAGGCTATTTATAGTCTAGTTTGCTATTTTTATATATAATTATATAGTTTACTTAATACTAGCACTTAAGATAATATCTAGTATTTACTAGCATTTTAAAAAGGAGTTAAAATAAAGAAGAATAGGCTTTATAAGCTTATATAATAATTGATTAGGTAATATAGTCTAGACCTAGGGTAGTTGCCTTGATCTTACTAGAGTATACTAGCCTGATCTCGTCTAATAATAATTTTAGCTATTTCTAATACTTAGAAGTATTATATTTACTCTAATCTAGGCTAGGCATCTCTAGAGGGACTAGAAAGAGGGTCTTTTATAAGAAGGAGCATTTATTAGTAAATATAGATTTAAGTAAATCTATAGTAATATATTTTAAATTAGGCATTAGCTCTAACTATCTTAGATTAGTATATTTAAGTATTTTAAAAATCGATTTTAAATCCTCTTTCTTAAGAAACTAGTTTTAATAGTCCTTCTTTATAGTCTTAATTGCCTAAAAATATCGATTCTATACTAGTATATAATAATCTTTAAACCTATCTAAAAAGGTTTAGATAAAAGCTTGCCTAGATTAATTTATATCTCTTTAAAGCATTTTAATCGTTTCGTTCTACTACGGCTTAGCGTTTAGCGCTAGCTTAGTGCGTGGTATTATATTATATACGGCGTATAAAATGGAGCTAGTATAGCTTAGTACTATATTATCTAGCTATCCTAAAGCTATATTATAGGCCTGCTTTATTTTAATTTTATCTAAGCTTTTTAAGCTATAGTTATAACTTAAGTAATTATTAAAAGTAATTAGCTAATAGTAATTATATATAAGGCTAACTAGCTATAATACTACTTATATATAAGAGAGAGCTTTCCCTTTTAGGAAGATTAAGTAATTAAGTAACTTACTAAATATACTTTACTTAATCTACTTACTTTCTTATTTAGTTATATATTATATAACCTACTTTACCCTTATATTAAAGTAACTATTTAATAGGTTATAAGCCTAGTAACTTCTAAAGCTAAGTTACCTAATTAAAGAAGATTAAAAGAATAGATCTTACTAATTATAATATTATA
>QGMI01000841.1:0-17406 GCA_007821535.1 Lachnellula occidentalis | reverse complement strand
GGCCAGATGCCTTGGAGGGGGGCGCCGGGGGTGCCGAGTTTAAGGCGGGCTTGCACGATGATTTGGGCGCCGGGGATGGCGGCGAAGGAGGGGTTGGATTCGATGCGGCAGCTTGTCCATTGGCCGTTGATGAGTTGGGGGGTTATGAGGAAGGAGTCTGAGCCGGTGAGTTGGCAGGTGCTGGGGGAGGTGGTGTAGGTTTCCTTCTCGTTGTTGGAGGAGATGCCGGTCCAGCGCGTCCATTTCGATGTGTCGAGGGCGGAGCCTGAGAAGTCGTCGGACCAGATGACATGGAAGCCTGAGATGGGCTCGGGAGCTGTGGCGTAGATGGTTCTGGCCAGCAGGCAAAGGAGTGTGTATGTTTTGAAGATAGACATTATGTAGAATAGAAATCGCGAAGCTGTATTTAAGGATAGGCTGGAAGTGAAAAGCTGGAGAGGCAAACAAAACGCGTGGTGTTGGGAGGAAACAGCAAACTCTTATACCACTCACCTCCCCTCTTCAGCTCGGGGCATCATCTATGCCCATGCCCTGCCCAACTGATAAAGAAGAAGACTCGGACATACCCAGACGCCAATAAGGGCCAGACACGCGAAACTGCCGAACCATGTGGTTCATTTAGTTTCGATGTATGCGAAAAGGACTTCCCCGGAGGCTCTCGACATAGATACGGTACTGTACAGAACAAAGGGAGGCATGATATGCGCTGGCATATCCGGACAGGGGTAGATTGAGATGAGGAACCCGCTGGACCCCCCGCAGCGTGCCCCGCGATGCATTTGAAACAGAAATATGTGAGCCCCACGCTCAATATCATGGGGACCACCCATGGCATCAAACAATGTTTCCATTGCGGCCGTCGCGACTGGTGCGAAAGTGTGCTGTACTGCACGTTTCTCAGGGGCCAGCGCGTCCGCATTTCTAAGCGAGCCCCTTGGAGAGTAGAGCGAAACGCCGGCCGAGCCCAAAGCAGCGAATTGCCGTGCAAAGACGGCGTGGCCAACATTTCAAGCTGGATCATCCTGGATGCCGTTATCAGCTATCGCTCATCCTTGCTATAGAAGGCCGTTCGGGCCGTGCCTAGATTGTAAGCGTGTTTGAGATGGTGGCAATTTTGCAGCGCTGGCTTTGTTCAGATGAACTTTTCAAGTGTTACGAAAGGGGCCAGGTGAGTTTGTTGGTGCGTGTGATTATTTGGTGCCAACGGATGTGGAAGCAGCCGAGACTGTATCAGAAGATGTGAATAGGGTCAATTGGGTAACTTTGGAGACACAAAGTGAGGGATTGTGACTTCTTGGTGAAGCGATGAAGTGTTGAAAGAGGTTCGCGTTTCACGTCTAGATTTTCAAGGTTGGTGCTTGCATCACGTGCGAAGATTCTATTTGTATAAGATTATTACTTTATGCGGCTCCGGCATAGTAAGATTACTACTTCGCCTTATTTATGCCTTTCAAGATAAATTATAGGTAAGATTCTAAGTAATAAAAGGCTAAATAGACGTCTAGTTGCATTGATATATTAAGTTAGAACGGCCCTTACAGATACCTGGTAGGTATAATGACTTAGCTCAGATGCCTCGGTATAAGGTTAGATCCGGCTAGCCTGATTTCAACGTTCCCTAAGAAGGGAGCTGAGAAGGAAGACCGACTATTACTTCGTACGAAGTATTTCTGTATTACACGATGAAATAGTTAGCAGGCCGCTGTTTTCAGGGGTTTTGGTCGCTGTTTTTAGGGGTCTGCTAACCAAATCTTAGCTATCTCTACACCCTATCTCTCCCTACTACGCACCTCGATCCAGGCACCATGCACGTGCATTCTGTCTCGCGGACTCCCACCCCCATCTCTTCTCACCTCGTCAACCTGGCTTTGTTTCTTAAGGGGGAAGACAATCCTGAAATTAGGTGGTTCTCAATCCAATCTATCAGGAAGTACTAAAGGCCTGGCGTCTTCTAGAAAACTCTTGGTTCTAGAAGATTGTCTCTTCTAGATTCTTTCTTCTAGATCATCTCTTCTGCATGCTGTATGCTTCTACACGCACTCACTTTCATGAATTTCTCTTCTGATAGCCCCGAATGCTGTTTTTCGGGCTAGGAAGAGGAAACAAAGACGAGGTTGGTGGTGTCCCGTCAATTTCAAGCCTTTGAGAGATGACTCCACCAGTTACTAATATGGAACAATGCAGAGTTGCGGGAATGGTTTCTGGTGATCTGGTGGATCGTTAACAGACTATCTAACTTCTTGTACAACTTGAACGGATTCTAGTAGCTCCCAAGTGTGCCTGGTGTCCCGATTTAATAGCCATTAATCCCTCTACTGAATATCTCTAAGCCACGGATCCTGTAACAGTTCCTTTGCCGTCGGCCTATCCCTGGGATCTAGCTTCATAATCTTACCAATAAACGTCCTGTCTTCTTCGGCGAGTTCCTTATCCTCCGCCTTCGCAAAAGGCTTCCATTTTTGATGGTCTATGATGTATTGTGTAGCATCACCTATAGATTCCCATCTCTCGTCCTCTTTTGGAAGAAAATCAAAGTAGCTTAGTGGAAAAGGCCCGAAAAATGCGATTTGCTTTACTAGAACATGGTTAGGATAAGCCTCATCGTCTGGTTCAGCATCCTTAGGATCGGGCTTGAAGATGTGCCAGCCTGATCCCCATATTAGGCTTATAAGCTGATCAAAGTCAGCGAGACGGCCGGTGCTATAAAACTGCAGTGGTTGCAGGTAGCGCAGATCAAAGTCACTTACAGTTGTACCAAAGGACCAGATATCAGTTGCAGTGCCCCATCTCAGATTTAGCATAGCCTCTGGACTCCTGAACATATGAGCTCCAATCATATGCCCGATCTCTCCGAGCTTCAGGTGATCTTTCGAGTTCACAAAACATGCGTCGCCACAATCGCCTAGCTCAACCTCTCTAAATCGATGTAGCCCGCTGCCATAGTTGACAAGAATATTATCCGGTTTAACATCTAGAGTTTAGTTAGAATTAGTCATGTTTAAAATCCAAAACAATGAAGTAAAGAAAGACAAAGTTATACCGGTATGCACGTAGTTAACCTCATGGAATGCTTGTAGCGCCTCAAGGATCCTCTTCGCGATAAATTTAATTTCAGGTTTTTCAAGCCTTTTCCAATTCGATGCATTTAAGAGATTATCGTCGAGGTGTTTTAATACTAGAGATGGTGGGTCTTGCGTCTCATCTAGCAGCTGGCGAATTCCTTGCCGAGCATGAAAATGCTTGAGGACATTGCGTTCGTTGTCCAAGCGATACTTAGGTGCGCTCTTTATGACCACTTGCCCAAGCTTGAACTCCTATTTAGTGTTAGAGGTGATGGGAGCCGATCAATGGGCAGGGCTTTATACGTAGCCGTCCAGATATCTTTGTGAAGTTGCTTCGAGAGTACGTAAGTGCCGACCTTCCCTTCGACACATTGGCCCGCTTTGAACCCAGAAGTCATATCACGTGCGAATAATCCATTCATGAAAGAATATTATTTCATGCGGCTCCGGCACAGTAAGATTACCACTGTGCCTTATTCATGCCTTTTATGATTGATTATGGGTAATATTCTACGTAATGAAAGGATCAATCGACGTGTGGTTGCGTTGATGTATGAAGTTAGAACGATTTTCTAGATAGATATGATGACTCAGCTTAGATGTCTCGGTATAAAGTCAGATCTGGTTAGCCTGGTTTCGACGTTCCCTTCTGGACGTTGAACAATCTGTCCCAAATCAGCAGGTTGCCTGGACCAATAATCCGGGTAAACAGATATTGTTGCTTGACTTTGATGTCCTACTGAGCTACCGAGTGCATGGATTTACAAACGAGAATTGACAAGAGTTGAGTTGAAGTTAGAAACCTCTTTTCATAGGTACTCGAGTATGTATTGGCACGTTTTATCGCAATGTTGGAGCTGCGCTGCGCCGTCGAGGCCCAAAGATCGACACAACAAGACTGCTCCTGCCAAGCTCTTAAACTCGTACAACGAGCCTGGGCGCAACGAATAGAGAGACGCTGCGCCTTGCTGGCGTCTTTCGATTCCCTCGATTCCAAATCCTTCATCATGAACGACATAATATTCCCGAGACAAGATGATGGTGCCCATCAGGAATCTGCGTATTCTTCTCCAACGCATTCTCTTCTCCTCAGCAGGCAGGGTCTTCGTCATCTCCTCGATATGCTGGCTTCTCGTGTTCCAGTACTGCCGGAATAGGTATTGGAGAGAGCCGCATTCCGCCTTCTTCCAGTCGGAACATGTCTACGATCTCCAGTATTCCGAATACCGCGAGGAGCAGGCCAATGAATTCATCGATAGAGCCCATGACCCAAATGTGAAATTGGCAAAGGCATCGTCACACCCAGATATATGCGCGGCATTTGTCACAGTCAAGAGGGAGAATAAGCAATACATCGATGCTGGGATCGGCTCGATGCTGGAAGGGTTGACGGATAGAGAGAGGGGCAAGCTTCACGCCTATGTTTTCTTTGCAAATACCAATCCAACGATTCATCCGACCTGGAACCAGCCGTGGTTGAGAAATGCTGTCGATGCCGCATTGAGCTACAGTGTGAATGCCACGGTCATGGAGCATCTGCGAGAGCTGGAGGAGAAGCGCAATTTTTACGAGAAGGGGGTCTAGTAAGTAGTTCTCGGAGGCGTGAAAGCTTGACCTAATGTGGCTCGACAGTGACTACCTCTACGCTCTCGACTACTGCTATCAAACCGGTGCACCTTACATTGCGATGTTCGAGGGGGATATCATTCTTGCAGACGGCTGGATGGTAAAGACTAGAAAGGCACTTGGCGAAATCGAAAGATATGCAGGGAGTGAGGGAGAAAAGTATTGGAACTGGATATACCTACGGATTTTTTATACGGAAACTTCTGTTGGGTGGGAAGAGACGGATTTCATGTACCACTACAAGGGGTCGGTATTTGCAGTGGCCGCCATACTGGGATATGTTCTGTTGTTTCTCACTCGTTGTTTTGTCCCGAGCACAAAACGGCATCTGGACAATTGGGTGATCGCAGTCTTATGCCTGGCCACCATTCCGACTTTCGTGGCACTGCTATTCATGGTGGGGAAAAATTCTCTGTACCCGCCCAATGGGGTCTTCAAGATGAACAAATTCGGATGTTGTACACAAGCGCTTGTATTTCCGCGAACTCAAGTCGCCGAGCTTTCGTCATATCTGAGGGCAATAGGAACTGGGCAGACGGATACGATGATTGAAAATTACGCAGATGAAAGAGAAAAGCAAAGACTTGCGTTGAGGCCACAACTAGTCCAGCATGTCGGCCTAGAGAGCTCTCGAGATAACAACTTTCAAAATTCGCAAAGCACGTGGGCGTTTTGGTTTGAGGAATATAATCCGGATACCCTGAGGAAGGAGCACGATGCCTTGATCAGAGAAATGGGGGACTGAATCTCTTGAGTATGGTTTACAAGTCATTCTACCACTGCGCCAATGTCTGGGCTTCTTGTATGAATGGAAAAAACGGCCCACGACACAATACACAATCATCTTGTTCCCTCGACATAATGTTGAAACTCAGGAGGCACCACCCCTCGCAAGGAAAGTGCATTGCAAGCAAGGCGAACAGGTTTCCTGGAGTATTTCCATTAACTCAGGAGTAATTACTATACAAAACCTTCCACTACCTTGTACCTCTCACCAACGAGCTGCTCATCCCAAAACCTACAAAGGTTTGATAGAACCACGGCATTCCCACCACGGCATTCCAGCTTCCACGCCTGGCAGTGCGTCTCGATTCAGATACTCAATCCCGCGAACCCGCCGGAACCTCTACATTATAACAGCCACTCTATGATTCTTCACACCAGCACTCGCGCCATTGAAGAAAACGTTTGACACGTCCAGGGTATGGCTTCCAGGTGATGTAGAAAAGAGGTGCTTGAATGTGTCCGTTGTTGAAAAAGTGGCCGAGCCTGGAAACACGGGCGACAAGAGGTTGTACGGCCTGTTACAGTATTGGCAAGTATGCAGAAGCAAGTGAGTATTCAGGCTGAATAATATACATTTATAGTATCTCCCTCTGATCAAATACCACTTTTTTTCATTTACTATCCACAGTCCTACACATGATGATATACTATCTATCCCTCTTATCATAGTGGATAGGGTTGATACCCCTGAGACCCCAACATCAGCCATGATCTTGGGTTGCCCGTATATCTTGGTTGGGAAGTCACTTACAAGTCATTCAATCCCAATAACCGCGCCTCCTCGAGCACATCCGCAATATTATACGTTATTCCCAAAATTGTCTGATCGGATAGATACATACCGGTACTTGTGCGAGTTTGGGGGCTGTGTATCGGATTCCATGCCAACATACACCTATTGCTTATGGTAGAACTGGTGGGGGGATGGAATGTATGGGTAACTCGCGTGTTATTCAGACGCTCAAGTATTGTTACATGTCATCGGCAAATGTGTCATTTTGTTTATGTTCTTCTACTTTCTTCTTACGCTTTATGCATTGGGCCCAGGGCAACATATCGCGCCGAATCATGTTGCGCTTTGCACTCACCTCACCTCGGAAAACACTGTAGGACTGAAGAAAAATTTCTTTGTCCCGCCATCGGGAGAAGTTTCTCGAATGTTGAGATGTGGAGTCTTTATTGTCAAATCTTTTATGTGTTGCCAGGGCCGCCAGTCTCACTGAGGATGTCTCAGTGAGAGACATTGTTCAAGTCTCTGAACTCGCCCCTGAGATTCTCAACTCCTTCCTGCCTAACATTCTCAATAAATTCTGAGACCCTCGGAGCTATGACTTCCGCGTCAAAACCAAAGTATTTGTACGCGTCTTTTCCGGGTAGTGAATGCCCGAAGGTGTTCATTGACCACCCCGCGTCGGCATACCGCTCCCATCCATTCACAGCATACGCCTCGATGGCCACCCTTGGAGCTGTGGATCTATACTGAAGAACCTCTCTTTTGTACTCAATTGGCTGCTGGTCGAAAAGTCTCTGGCAAGGAAAGCTGACGACTCGAGCTTTCAAGCCGAACTTCGATTCCAAGAGTCTGGCCGTGTCGACTGCGAAAACCATCTCTGCGCCGACGCCGATGAGCGTTACATCAGCATTTTGCCTCTCGATAAAGACATATGCACCTCTTTGAACGCCGTCCCGGGATGAATAAGAGGGATATTGTTCGAGGTTCTGGCGTGAGAGAGAGATGATTGAGGGTGTGTTCTTGGCTTTCAAAGCCGCGATATATGCACCTGCTGTTTCCTCGCTATCCGCAGGGCGGATGTAAAGAATGTTCGGCATCGCGCGGTACAGGTTAGCAAGTGCGATAGGTTGGTGAGTCGGCCCGTCCTCGCCGGTGCCAATTGAGTCGTGTGTTGCGATATGGATCTGTTGCAGGTTCTGCAGAGCTCCCATGCGGATGCCGGGCGCGGCGTAGATGTAGAACATGAAGAATGTTGATGTTACGGGGAGGATTGTACCTTTGTTGAAGGCGGCGAGCCCGTTGGAGATGGATGCCATGGCGTGTTCCCGGATGCCCCAGTGGATGTAACGACCAGAGTAGTCGCCGTTAATTCCACAGGTGGTTTTGAGATCAGGGTTTTGGAAGTCCACTTTGCCATTCCACACCATGTTGACAGAAGGCGTTAGATCAGCTGTTCCGACCATGAAGTTCTTGATCTTTTCGGCGAGTGGATTGCAGACCAACCCAGAGGATTTTCTCGAAGGCGTGGGGCTTGTCGGAAAGCTTTCTTTAGAAGGGATTATTTCCTCCCAGTTCTCTGTGAACTCTCCTTTCATTCGAAGAGCAAATTCGTCGGCCAGATCAGGGTATTTTGTCCGATATCCACTCACCAATTCATGCCATTCGGCTTCAGATTCTCTTCCTCTCGACTTTGCTGCACGGAAATATTCATAAACTTCCTCTGATACCTGGAAATGCTTCGTCTCATCCATTCCAGAAGAGCGCTTGATGTTTGCCACATCTTCAGCACCGAAAGCTGCTCCGTGGGCTTTGGCGTCTCCAGCTGACTTACTGCCAATTCCAATCACTGTCCGCACGTTGATTAATGTCGGCATGTCTTGGCTGGTCTTGGCAGTTATGAGGGCCCGGACAATTGTTTCGATATCGTGGCTGCCGTTCTCAACATCAATAACATTCCACCCACACGCTCTCATCTTATCGTTCACGTTCTCGTTGTTGCACATATCCACCGATCCATCACAAGTAACCTGGTTGTTATCGTAGATTACGACCAAGTTGTTGAGTTTCCAATGTCCCGCAAGTGAGATTGCCTCTAGTGCGACTCCTTCTTGCAGGCACGCGTCTCCTATCATGCACCATGTTGTATTATCGACAAGGGGAAAGTTTGGCTTGTTGTATGTTGCTCCCAGATGCTTTGTCGCCATAGCAAGTCCAACGGCATTTGCAATTCCTTGCCCCAATGGACCGGTTGTCACCTCGATTCCGGCATGTTCAATTTCAGGGTGGCCTGGACAGAATGAATCGGTCCTTGAGGAGTGGTAAGATTTCAATTGATCAAAGGTCATGTATTCATATCCCACTAGGTGTAGAAATGTATATTGAAAAAGACATGTGTGGCCTATACAGTTAAAAAGTTGGCATAGGAACATTGACCTGGCTGAAGACTTACCATTTGAGAGCACGAAGCGGTCTCGATTGAAGAAGCTGGGATTCTCCGGAGAATACTTCATGGCGTACTTCCACAGTGCCACTCCAATGGCTGCCATACCCATAGCACCACCCGGATGCCCGCCATTGAATTGTTGGCAAAGGTCTGCAATCAGACATCGAAACGTTTTTAGAACTCGCCCGTCCAGTTCTGCGTCCTGTAAGTCGAGATCCAAGAGGTCACTAGAAGAAGTCTTTTTGGAAGCCACTTTCAGCGGCAGGTTGGACACGCTTTCGACTGCTGATGGGGCCATGCTGGAGGATAATCTGTTGTTTTGCGATTAGGAGGAGTGTGTTGAGTACCACACAGCTGTACAGCTGCACATCGCAGGTATGGAGATATATAACCGCCATCTTGACGACAAGGGCCTGTTCAGTTACGGTTGCGCTTACAGTTGCTGTATTGTAGTACGGTGGAGAGTGTTAGTCCAAAGAAGAAGTTACTCCGTAGAAACGGAGACATGAAGCTTTGGCAATGTGGGGACTGGGGTGTTGGGGTTTCAGTGCTTACAAGTTCCTCTTTAGGCAGTGTGGGTCCTTCTCCAGACTACCAGCCCACTCTTCTGACAGCTCGCCAAGCTTGCCCCTCCCGAACACGCTATTCAGGGGTCTCAAATTGGCAGTCCCAAGCCTTTCGATCTTCTTTCAAGCTCGAGCTCTTATTTCCAATGGAGCTCGTAACACCTGCATCCAGCAAAACCATTTGAGGAAGTTTCAAGCAATGGCTGTCCACTATGAGTGCAAGAAGAGCCCACACTCATGCATTGTCAATGTGACTGAGGTGGGGTATGAACATCGGTGGGGAATTGAGACGCGTCCAAGTTCTGATACGGGATTCTCAATGAAAGAATTTCTCTTGTTTCTCTTACCACCCTCCAAGTGCAGCAGAATTCCTTACATTTTCCTACTTAGATCCAGACAGCTTCACCAATTCCTTCGCTTTCAAAGTCTTCGGCCATAATCCAGTCTCATCATGGGAAGCATCGAAGCAAAAGTCGTCAGCGACATCACTCTCCCCAACCACATCCCAGAATCCGTCCAAACCCCTTCGCAAGCGTCTGTGCCTCGTCTCTTCTCGCTCGAGGGACGCACAATCGCAATAACAGGTGCTGGGCGCGGGGTAGGTATCAACCTCGCTGCTGCGGTCCTCGAAGCGGGCGGACACGCTGCTTGTATTGACGTACTGCCAGAGCCTTCACCGGTCGAGTGGGCGTCCTTACAAAAACTTGCGAAAGCATCAAGCCTTACAATCTCATATTATAAATGCGACATAACTTCTGAGGAAAGCATTTCTGAGACTTTGGATACAATTGCCAAGGAGGCGTTGGAAGCAAAAGCGCCACTACATGGCACAATTGCATGTGCTGGAATTCAACAAAAAGCACCTGCTGTTGAGTATCCAATGGATGGATTCCGGAGGATCATGGAGGTCAACGTGACCGGGACCTTTTTGACAATCAAACATTCTGCTAGAATTTTCATGAAACAACAAACCCCTGGAAGCATTGTCATGATTGCATCCATGTCGGGGCAGGTTGCCAACAGGGTAAAACACCCCAGATCTCTTTTTGAAGAAGACCACTCACATAATCTAGGGATTGACTTGCACGGCGTACAACTCTTCGAAAGCTGCGGTTCACCAGATGTGTCGGTCCGTCGCTCAAGAATGGGGTCAGCATGGCATTCGCGTGAATACGATATCACCCGGATACATTCGAACAGCGATGACGGACGAATTACTTGCAGCCGAACCCGCTTTGGAGAAGACGTGGATGGCTGGAGCTCTGCTTGGAAGACTTGGTGCGCCTGAGGATTTCAAAGCTCCGACTGTATTCTTGCTTGCAGATGGAAGCTCTTGGATGACGGGTGCCGATTTAAGGTATTTATCACTATCATCCTTAGCTGAGTTCAACTGCTTACTGCATGATATAGGGTTGATGGGGGTCATTGCGCTTCTGCATGATACATTGCCAGCTTGTTGGTTTGACAACCTAGGTTAAGCACCGAATATGCTGGTCTAGATTTGTAGCAAGATTTGAGGGTTCCAAAACAGAAGAGGGCTTGAGAACCTTGCCTAGGAGTGTCTAGAATCCGATTATTGTAAACCATTGATAATCCCAATGTTATATCTATCTCGTTGATGAATTGATATTCTCAAATTCGAATCATTACTGCAGACCAACCTATAAAAGCATCGCACAATTCCCGACGCTTCATCCTCAAACAATCGACTCGAACCATTGAAACAGTCAAAGGCTGTCAGCACCGTTACGTCAAACCCAGCCCCATTTCTCCTGCCGTTTCCTTACAGTAGCGCCGTCAATCCGCCCTCTCGCTTCGGCGCTTACTGCAACCTTTTTCGTCGACCTGGAACTCCGCCTCATCTCCCTAGTCCCCGCGAAACTAACATTGCATGACTCTCGAGTATACGAGGGAAGCAAAAATAGACGAGCAGAAATCTCCATGCTCCCCACGTATCCCCAGCATCGTAGAATGGGGTGCTGGGTTCGGGGCCCCACGCCTGGACCCTGGTTCTGGGTCCCCAGCTGACATGGGGGAAAGACATAAGATGCGATGAGTCCCATGTTGAAAAGTTTTCTAGATCGTTTGGTTTTATGTTTGGTTTGGTTTAATAGTCTGGAGAGGCATATCGAAAACGTTTAATTAAGTCGACGTGCTAGAAATTTGCGAGTATGACTATCTTGATGGGTGCACCGCTCTCATGGGCTATCACTGCTACTGCCGGTTGTGGATTCATGCTGTAAGTGTTATGGGGATGGTTGCACCACGCTATGCTATGCTAACAGAAAGAAAAACAGTTTTGGTTATGATCAAGGAGTAATGAGTGGGCTTTTGACGGGCCAAGCGTTTACGAAACAGTTTCCTGAGATCGATACGACGGCTTCGGGGACAGGAAGTTCGTCGTTGCAAGGCACTGTGTGGGTATTCCTAGAATCCAGTTATAGGTATTTCGCTAACAGGACTTTTTAGAGTTGCTATTTATGAAATTGTACGCACGCACCAGACCTTCGGCAATGAATAATCCAACTAGGTCGATGACTCGATTGTACTAACAATCCATAGGGCTGCTTCTTCGGAGCCATCTTATGTTTCATGATCGGCGAACGGCTTGGACGCAGGAAATGTATCTTGATTGGGAGTTTTATCCTGGCCATCGGGGCAGTGTTACAAGCTAGTGCGTATGGTATTCCGCAGCTTATTGTCGGGCGTATCGTCGCCGGGTTTGGAAATGGCATGAACACGAGTACCATTCCGGTTTGGCATGCGGAACTCATGAAGGCCCATAAACGGGGCAAGGGTCTTGCTGTTGAACTTGCTATCAATATCTTGTGAGTCTCTTCTTCCAACACATATTCATATGAAAACGGGTTGCTGACTGTCGTAGTGGTGTAATGACCGCGTACTGGGTTGGTATGTACCAAGTTTCAAGATTCCAGTCCTACAGTAGAGGAAATCAGCTAACAGCTCTTGCAGATTACGGCATGAGTTATGTGACTAGCGAAGCTCAGTTCAGATTCCCACTGGCGTTACAAATCCTCTTCGCCGTTCTGACCGTCATCGGCATCATTATCCTTCCCGAGTCTCCGCGCTGGCTCATTGCCCACGACAAACACGAAGAAGCAAGACATATCCTCTGGTCCTTGGAGCTCAATGCAGCAGCGATCGAGCCTACGGACCCAGCGATTGACCGCGAAATGGCGGAAATCCAACATGCGATTTACGAGGAAAATGAAGCTGCGGCTGGAACAGGAGGGCGCTTGGCTCTATTCAAGAACGGGCCGCAACGATTCCTGCACAGAACACTTCTGGGTATTGGTGGGCAGTTCATGCAACAGCTGTCTGGAATCAATCTTATCACATACGTGAGTAAAATTTCCGCCATGGTAATGTAATGTAGTGAGTTTGCCATTGCTAATTCATCACAGTACGCTCCCGTAATTTTCGAGGAGTCCGTCGGTCTGTCCCATAGCTTGTCGCTATTGCTGTCCGGTTTCAACGGAGTGGCATATTTCCTTTCGTCCCTGATCCCAATCTGGACCATTGACAGGTAAACAAACAATGACCCTTTCTTCCCAGAACTAGTCAATTGATCATATCTTAGGCTCGGCCGCCGAAAGCTCATGCTATTTGCTGCAGCCGGGCAGTGTGCTTGCATGGCCATCTTGGCGGGAACGGTATCCAATGGCAGCAAATCAGCAGGATACGTCGCAACCGTGATGCTGTTCCTGTTCAATTTCTTCTTCGCTATCGGTCTTCTCGCAATCCCATGGCTTTGTAAGTCTTCTGTCCGTTGATACTTTGGTGCCGGCTGACAAGCAAAGTGCCCGCCGAATATGCGCCCCTCGCCATCAGAACGCCCGCGGCTTCTCTCGCATCGGCCTCGAACTGGATCTTCACATTCCTGGTGGTTGAGATCACCCCAGTTAGTATCAAGAGTATTGAGTGGAGGACTTACATCTACTTTGCTGGTAAGATAATGTCGGTTTGTCACTTCAAGCTGCTCTTTACTGACACAACGGCAGTTTTCAACGCCGCTTTTCTTCCGCTCATCTACTTTTTCTATCCCGAGACGCAGAATCTGTCTTTAGAGCAGATCGATAAACTGTTTACTGGTGACAAGGTCTTACTACACTGGAAGTCATCAATGGATATTTCAGAAGTTCCAGAGAGCGATCTTGCCACCACTTTTGCGGAGAAGCAGGACGTCAAGCATATTGATTGAGAGGTCTGTGAGAATTAGTATGATTACTATGGCTACCTGGTAGGCTTGGGTCGGGACTGGGTGTAAATATAAGATGATGGTTATCTGTATACCCTTGTATGTCAAAGTAGAATTACTGTAGCTACGAAGTTGTTTGTGAACCACGTTGCTCCCAGAATAAATGCCCCACTAGAAGCTCCACTTGGAGAATACTGGAGTAAATTTACATGACCCGACAGACTTCTTAGCGTCGCAACATGACTCACGCGCGGCAGCCACAAGTCCTCGGGTGCTACAAAGGAGAGTGGCTACTCCTCCCTATTTGGGCAACATCGCGTGGCTATTTCTTGGCAGACCCACTCAGCCATCCCACTCAGCCAAGTTGGGATTGGATGCTATTCCCAACTGGATCTTTCTTCCTCCTCTCCTGCCATCAATGCCCATCCCATAATTCCTTCCCCTGTAATCTGAAATGGCCATTCAATATTGGCTGTAGGTAAGGTGATATGGAGCACCAAAGCAATGACGATAGCTCGGGCCCATCGGCGAAGAAGGTCAAGACTCGCACGCGCACCGGCTGCCGCAATTGTCGACGGCGGAGAAGAAAATGTAGCTTACCGTCAGTCATCCATCACACGTGAGCATGCACCTGACATAGAGTGCAATTGCAGGCGATGAGAGAAAGCCGGAATGCAGCAGTTGCAAGCTTCGAGAAGAGCCGTGCGAGTGGGGGGTGAAGCTCGTGTACAAGGATGGAAATGCGGGGTCGTTGGGGGAGGAGCATCCGTCGATGCTTGAGGGGTCGAGAAGACGACCGAGACGCTTCGAGGTATATTATATCCGTATTTACCTGCCTATAATCTTTGGTCGCTTTATAGGTATTGATCTAGTATTGAACCGTCGCAGATTCATAATGTCACCTCTCAGATTGAGCTAGGATATGCTCATGAGCTTTCTCCAGCCGGCGCAGCTACTGGTCTCGATGCGCAATCATCACCATTCCATCATACATCGGATTCAGTGGCGCCTTCTCAGTCCCGGAGATTTTCGTATCAGATGGGCGATGGCTACACACCACAGATGGACAATAGTCCCGGAACTGTGACTTCACCTCAAACCTCCTTCACCGATGGACTGGCTTTCACACCACAATCGGCCTCGGATGGAAACTCGCTGGCAAGAATACCATCTTCGACGTCTGCGGTTTTGACTGAGAATGCTGCGGCTGACTTGTTAGCACTGAGATATTTATCCTCACATACAGCTACAGATCAATCACCAGGCTATGTGCATGAAAATGACACCCCCATGGAAGAAGTCCAGCTTGAACAACCAATATCTGTAACCCAAATGAACTATAGAGAGGATGTGTCTCTTAGATCTTCCATGTTTGGTGAACGGGATGGGATCTTCTTGCCAGGCTCTGCTTATCAAGAGCTACACTCAACACTTCGAAATCATCTCATCTCAACTGCTCGCTCGAATGCGCCAACAAGACTAGGAACGCCAGAACAGGACCATGTCCACCCTGCTCCCCTGGGGAGGTCGGATTTTCGACTCCATGCAGATGCTCCCGACTCCAGAATAGATTCTGATCCTGAGTCGGTTCAATCATCAAAGGCACCCGAGATTTCACCTCATAGAGAATACGTTCTATGGAAAACCTGGATTGATGAAGTAGCACCATGGGTGGGTTCTACTTCCTTTGCATGGATTTATCATCACCACTAACATGCATCAGCTCGATAAATTTGACAACAAACGTCACTTTGAGCAAAAGATCCCAATCATGGCAAGACATTCAGCACACCTGAGGAAGTCAATACTTGCAGTATGTGCAAGGCAGATTGAACAAAAACACAATTCAAAGTCGCTTTCGGAGAGTCTTGGTTTGTATCAAGAAGCTATTCATCTCCTGCTTCCAGAACTGCAGACGAAAAACACAGCAGTCATTGCTTCTTGCGTAATCCTATGCGTGTTGGAAATGATGAGCTGTGAGTCCAAAAGGAGTCTTCGCCCACCTTCCCTGTAACGACTGATGATTATAGGTTCACCAAAAGAGTGGAGGCGCCACCTTGAAGGCTGTGCGAACCTTTTGGATGCGGTGGGTATCAACGGATTTGTGGGAGGGGTTGAAGAGGCACTTTTTTGGTGCTTCATTAGAATGGGTAAGCTCTATATACCGCTGTTTCGAAACTTCTCGGCTGATCAGAAACAGACGTATGCGGTGCTCTGATCTCCCAAGACGTCACTCTCATCCCAGTCGAGCGATGGGCTTCGAACCTAGACCTCGACTCCGATATCAAGCTCTTCCGTAACAGCTCCAAGGATTTCGATACCTACGCTACCTACGCAGTTTTCCTGTTGGGGTATTGCGCCGCCTACCTCAAGGACTACAAAAATCGAGAAAAAAGCACACTTTCTGCTAAGGATTGGTGCTATCGCTGGAATGAATTAGTGCGCCATTTGGACGACTGGTACGAAGGGAGGCCTGAGGAGATGAAACCTATCATCTCGATTCCACCCGGTGAAGAGAAAGATGACTCGCCATTCCCGACTGTTTTGTATGGTCATGGCTCTGCAAGTATAAAATCACACCAGGTCTTGCCTACTGATGTTTTGGCTAACATGAACAGTTTCCGGAAATCAAATGTATCACACAGCCACTTTGCTCATGCTACAAGAAAAGCCTGCTGACTTAACAGTGCGAAGGAAACAGGTAAGCGAACCGTGTCTCCTGAACTTGCACCGCTTCTTCTCGTCTCACTTTAATTTTAGAACGTCCATGTTGACTATTCATCAATGAAATAGAAATCTATATTCTGGCACGCCCGCCAGATCTGCGCCATTTCCGAATCCAACACCCATCAGTAAGATAGCTCCCTACACCTATATCCAACCTCAAGGCGAAGATCAGTTCTAATACCCAACAGCGGGGCCTGGACCAACTCCATCCAACCGATCTGGATCGCAGGCAAACTCATGAGCCATCCGAGCGAGCATCGCGCCATACTTAAAATATACGAACGCATCGAAAGAGATCTAGGGTGGAAGACCGCATGGAGGAGGGATGATCTGAAAGCCTGGTGGGGGGATGCTGATGATTGATCAGGCGTTTTTGCTCACTGGGGTGTAAGCTATCGTCAAGTGACTGAAACCGCACCCGTAAAGTTGTTTATAACTGAGACCGCACCTATTACTTCCTGATTGACTACCTAGGTACAGTAAGACCGCATTTTCCTCTAAAAGGCATCCAAAAACTATAGGTTCACGCCCGCAAAGAAGCACGCCACTTGGAGATAACTGTGCAATAAACACGATAGATACTCAACATCGCAGAATTCAATAAAAAGCTATACTCGTATATAAGCGGTATAACGCTACTATATATCCACCCTACCTTTTATCTCAGACCCCTTCGGCATTCTCCCTCGCTTGCATACCCAGGTAAGTAGGTCTCTTTCGGTCTCTCTTAGGGTATCTGGGAGCAGGGACAGCCTGCTTGCTATAATAAACCGGCTTCGGATTCACCACGCCCCTCAGATCCACCTTTGCCTTTCTACTTTGCTCCCTGTTATTCTTTTTTGTATTCCGCAATGGGAGCTGCGGCGTGCGTGTATCTGTATGCCAGAATTTCACAATCCACGGCGTGCATGTACGCCATATCTCTGAAATCCACAACGTACACAGATACCACACCTTTGCGCCCACACGACCGGCTAGTCTGAACGCAACGCAGGCGTTGAGTGATATATGCCAGATGCCTAAACCGGCTAATCTGAGCGCGGAACCGATGCCGAGGGATGTATGCCAGACGCCTAGAAGCACACGGCCGATGAATTTTGAGAGGAAGCAGATGGAGATGGATGTGAGGAGGAGGGGGCCGAGGAGGAGGAGGATGGTGCCGCTGGTGGCGAGGATGAGGGGGAGGAAGAGGAGGTAGATAATTAGGTGGGTGAGGGCGATGGATTGGAGGGAGAGGTGGGTGG
>QGMI01000840.1:0-17459 GCA_007821535.1 Lachnellula occidentalis | reverse complement strand
CTGGTAAGTTGACTGTAGTGTTTTGCATGGAATATAATTGTCGGGAGGAGGAAAGCGACGAGATGATTAGAGGGGGTCTTTGTCTCTTAGGGATAAAGAACCGAAGGCGCTTTTAGTTTGGGTTGGGTTGACGCTTGCGGATATCACAGCTGTGAAAGAGCGACATGATTATTGACACAACAAGAAAGAACAATGGAGGGATAATTAAGTTTGTGATACCTTCATCTCAGTCAAAATGCTCGTTGACGTGATGGGCAACAGCCGCCTCATCTCCTTCGAATTCCCCACACACCGGACAAGTACTCGTCGCAGCTTTTGCTGAAGCAAGGTCTTCAGTAGATTCGTCCTGTATTGCTGCGCTCGATGCCTCTTCATCGAGTTTCTTCGACTTCCCCTTCTTCTTACCCTTCACCACAACGTAGTCCGCGAGAGACAAATTCGCCACGTCCGGCTCATCAGGCGCTTCAACTCGATAGTCGCCATATCTCGGACCCGCGACTCTAGCGCTCGCAACACGAACACCTTCATGACTCCCGTTCCCAAGCTCTCCATTCCTCCCCAGCCCATTCATCCCCTCAGCCCCCGCCTCCGCCGTCTCTCGACTAACCATCCGCTGCACCCGCCCTACTCTTCCATCCCGTAAGCGCACTTTGATGCCTCTGGGATGGTCTCCACGCGTCAGGAGCTCGGCGACGACTCCTTGCACTTCGTTACCTGTTGGCTGGTCGGCTTTCAGGACTATGGAGACTGGGGCGCCGGGGATGACTTGCTGGATTGAGGGCACGGGTTTGTAGTCTGTGCCTAGACTGCTCGTATTCCGATCATTAAGTCCTCCCCGAGAACGACCACCGCGGCCCCTACTTCTGTTTGATGGGCGGTTTGTATGCCGTGAATAGTTCATCTTGAAGATTTGAAGATTAGAAGTGAGGTCGCTTGGTAAATGCCAAGAAATGCACCCCCTTTGTTGCTGAAGGGGCAGATTGTCGTAAAAGTAAAATATTATGCTTTTGAAGTGCTTAAATAAGGCGTGCCCACGATCATCACATTTGGGGAAAGATCTTGAGTCAAAATCGTAAATTAATTCCCGTGATCTTGAAGTTATGGTCACGTGAAAGTGACTGCTCCTAGTGCACGCTAATTCTTCACGCCCCTGTACCTGCGTCACCCCTCGTCTCCTCCCCTCCCAAGTCAATATTTACTCACTTTGATTTTCCTGTCGCAAAGCCAAATTCGTGGACCATCAGTAAGTATCGCTCCTATAGATGTCCAAAGTCTCTAATCAAATTGTTCCAGTGTCATTGCCAGCATCGTTGCTCCAGACAAAGGGACTCCGTCCTTTCAATCCAATTCTGTTCAGCCCGATCCGTGTAGGGTAACCAAAGGCCCCCGAGCTTCGAAGCCCAAAGCACCCCCGAAACCTAAAACCATCGACTTTGGGACATTTCGCGAACCGCGTGGAAAATGTACGTCCAAGCTTCCCCCTGGTCAGTCTGGATTCGTGAACAACTCGTCCCAGGACATCGGACAAAGCCTCAGCGGTATGAGCGACAGGAGGCATCCCCTAACAATCTAGGTGTTGCAACCCTGGATTATGTTGCCAATGAATCGCCATTGTCACCTTCAGAATCTCCAGAGGTTGGTGAGTTGGCTAGTTTTTCAGCAATGCTGCCGAACGAAATACTCTTTAGTCAACCATATAATCGATAATTATAGTGGCCTTACGGAAGATAAGACATGTTTATATCTGAGCATACTCACTTTCTGTAAGATGAATAAGAGGTTCTCGCCCCCAGCGGGGCTGAGCAGACATAGATTTTGCTCTTTAAGCCCAAACAGATTGGAAATGAAACTACAAGTCGCGGACCTTTATGTTGAAATTCAATATTGCAAATTGTGTCTGTTCTCTGCATTGAATCATCTGGTCTATCCAAGTTCCAGCCGTCTCGTTCGTCATGTTTGCAATGCGTTATTACTTTTTGGTAGTTTCTTCACACGCAATTTGGAATTCTCCAACTAATCCAATGAATTGCATCAAACCTTGCTGGATGTATAGTCATAGTTACGCACGCCTTGTTCCGGGAGACAAACGGCATCCAGGCACATTCAATATGTTTAGCAAGCCGTTATTCACATCTATAATCATACACCTAGCTAGTCATAACTGGCGCTTCTGCACATGAAATATAGCTCTGCTCAGGACTCTTAATTAGCCTAGCTATCTGCAACACTCTATCCGGCCAAACAAACACTTGCCCAATCGATGGCGCATATTCGACGTCTTTCTGGGCGCCTACGTTCTATCCGGTTGGACGGCAAAAGAAACCGGAGAGGCCTACTATTAATCGCCGCTGTTACGTGGATTTTCCTTTGCGGGAGCTACGCGTCTATTCATTCACATCTAGTACGATCCTACAAGGTTCCCATTATTACCCCCATATTACCCCACGAACAAGAAGTGGGTGGCGACTCCGAGTACTGTACTACCTGGCCAGTCGAGAGAAATTCCAGTTACATGTCCGCAACAGCGCATGTAGCGCAAAGAACGAAACTCGATAGTTGGGCACCAAAAGGAGGATGGAAGAAGTCTCTTGGGATCAAGGTTATTGGAGTACTTTTTGGTATGTCTCCTCTCGGTGCTAATATGAGCACGGTACAGAGACTGGTTCCTAAATATTGTTCCAGCTGGCCGGCGGCGCACAATGGACATCCTGGACTGCTATCTTCAGCAAAACCTCGTGTCGCACGGCGGGTACCTTGACGAAGTATATTTTATGGTCAATACCCAAATCGCTGAGGATGTGACTTGGCTGAAGACCGTGACTCGTCAAACAGCGGAATATACCTTCTACTCGATGGAAAATTGCACCGACTACGGATGTCTTTGGGGCAACCTTACTGCCGAAGACACCATTTACATCAAGATTGATGACGATATAGCTTATATCCACCCCGATGCCGTTCCACGCATTGTCCACACACGCATCGAGCACCCAAACCCCTTTGCCATTTCAGGAAATATCGTCAACACCATGTTAATGAGCTACCTGCATTATCGTACGGGGGCTCTGCATGCCTTCTACCCTGAACCGCATTCGAAACCAACCTGGCCTGCGTCTGAGAGCTGGCGACCTTTGGGTCTTCCACACTATCCGGACCCCTCGACGATTCCTGGCGACTATGATATCTTGGATATGGAGCCTGCTTTCAGGGGTCAGCGCTGGCTGCCGGTAGGCAGTGATACCTCGTTGGATATGTTGAAGACGCCAATCGGCAGGTTTGATCCGAGAGAAGAAGTCACTGGTTTTGGCAGCGCCCTGGGGAGCTGGGCGTTGGGTGTTCAGCAGCAGTATTCTTTGTTGCAGAACCTTGAGCAAAACACAATGAAGCATTATATTTTCGGCAGTGATCTTGACAACCCCGCCGCGGGCGTTAGCAACACCGTCTGGGACACGAAGTACACACGGTACAATCTGAATTTCGTAGCCGTGTGGGGCAAGGACGTTCGAGATAACTGGCCGTTTGGAGGGGATGATGAGGGGGAGATCACAGAGGGGATACCGAAGAAGACGGGTCGACCGTTTGTGATAGAGACACGGGCTTTGGTTGCGCACTTTCACTTTTCTCCTCAGAAGGATAGGATTATCAAGACGGATTTGTTGGATAGGTGGAGGGCGTATGCTAATGATCGGGTTTGTGGAGTGGATAATTTGAAGAGGCCTTTTGATGATAGATGCGAGGGCTACTGAAAATGACGATGTTATGGCTTTGAGCTGCAAGTATTTGCTTGTCACGGTGGTGCGTAGTAGGAATAATCGAGCTACTAATCGCATAACAAGAGTACTAAAATGTGGAAGGACGGGCTGTCGTAGCTAAGTGATTATAAGGACTTAAGTATTCGGAAGATGTGCCAACTGCTAATGGGTACAGGGAGCCTAATAAGTTCAGAACTGTTGCCTAGCATCTTTCTTGCGGAAACTCTATCACGGACAAAATTTCCTTTGCTTTAGTTAATTCCGGATTCTAGCCAAGCCAAGCCGCAGACGGTTATACTTTGGGATCCTCTAACAAATATCTCTATATTCGTAAGCCAACTATACTGTTACCAAAGTATTCTGACTTGCCTTCGTTTCCCTCTACTCTAACTCATCGAGCTTCTGAGACGGCCTGGGTGGTGGTGGCGGCGGCAGTTGGCAAGAGCCGCAGCAAGGGTTACATCCACAACTGCAATCGTCATATGAAGTCGATGGAGTGAGCAGGGGTAAGTGGTCTGCATGTCTTGGGCGAGGTGACGGGGCTGATGCTACTTGTTCGCAAGTATCACACTGAGTGTGGGAACAGTCTGGGCAAGTTTCGCCCCAATACTCGGTAGCTCAGACGACCTCGCGCTCCCAATGACAGCACCTCCAAGAACTATTCATCTCATTTTATAGGAAAGATGGAGTCTTCGAGCTCCGGGGGATATGTAGTAACATTCTCAACGTAGCGAATGCTGACTCGGAGATTGTAGATACTAAGATACTTGATAACCCAAGCAGGAATCTCCAAATGTAGATTTAGCCAAGCAGAAGCAGTTTTAAGCATAGGGTGGAGACGCCCCTCAGATTAGGCTGCTCAAAATGCCATGACTATGGCTGAATCAATGAAGTCCTCCCTTATCTCGGTGGTGCCATTAGCCAGGCATGTTGAGATAGAAAGTGACCCCGCTTCTGTCTGAAAAGGGGGCTCGCTAAGCACATGGTACTTCAGGGGTAAAAGCAACACATGACTCATTTCCACTCTAATCCCACATAACTAACAACTTCCCTCTCCTAGCATCAGTCCACCAAAGGGGGTTATAGAATGCAATGTATGCGCGGTGATGCCGTGATGCCTAAAGAATAGTTGAATGTATCGCGCGATATCTCGAGCTTGGGCTATAATTAGCGCAGTTGCCTGGAACTAGCGGGCAACGTGACCGAAAAAGGTATCGTGACTCCGTGTTATAAGATCAAGTTATAGATAACGGAGTTGTATAAAGTCGTGCTTCAGTACGCGTCTTCTTGATGTTATCATTGCGGTTTCATTGCACTTCCCGACTCTGAAATATCTTCTTTTTTGATTGCATTATTGCTCCCTCCACCAGCACAAATTTGAACAACACCATGGCACCAACAAACATGGCAGCTAATATCGCCTTTGAGAATATCTCGGATGGCGAGACAGTTCATCAAGTACTTTTCTCCATGCAAGTGAAAGTTTCAGTAACTGATATCTGCCATAGCGCTGCGTCCTCGTCACCGGCCAATGCATCTCTTCCCATTCCGACGAAGACTTCCTGAGCATCACCTCCCAAGACGAAGCATTATCAATTACCTTCCCAGTCCAGAACTGGCCCATTTCCAACCGCCACTTCAAAGCCCTCGTAATTCTGTCTCCCGGCACCAACGTCCTCACCTTCCAACACAACCACAATGGCATTGTAACCGGTTCCGTAGGCTTAAGCCTAAGCTATATTCCTCTGCTGCAAACCCCACCCCTCCATCTCGCAATCATGGTCGCTAAAGACTCACCTCTGACGATCGACTGCCCACCCCACAAACGCGGCGGCATCTCATCCGCTCACTCGGACCTGGATGCAGCGATCAACAAGTTCCGCATGACGGCTTACATGTGGCAAGCTCTCACGGCGGAGGACATGCGCTCAAAGGGTCTCGGACGCCGCTCATTCCGTCTCGAGGAAGAATGGAACACCGAAACCCTCAGTCGGGACTTCCTCCACGCCCTTGGCAACAATATGCGCTCGACTGCAAAGATCCATCTTATTAGGAGTGACAAGACGGTAGCTGAGCTGAGGGATGCTAATATTGCTCAACAGAATAAGAGCGCTAGGAGTGATCAGGAGTTGTTCAAGTACTTCGAGACTGCGCTAAAGGCTCATGGGGGACCGTTTGCAAGTAGTGCTCGTCCAGTAGTCGCGGGGCTTATCCTCGATTCGGCTTACTCCATGGAGCAGGATCTTATCCTGGGACATGCGGCGCTTGGATGCTGGAACCCTGATGGCGTTTCTCTTGGGATGATGGGAAGTCATCTTGCGTACAGCTGGCCTCGTTTCTTGGAAGAAGTGCCTGCTTGCTTGATGGACACTGCTATCCCTGGCGACACGGTCGGCAATGATAATGGTCAGTGTGGTAGCATGTGGGAAGCATGTTCTATCGGCCAAGGGGCTTTCTTGCACGAGGTTGGCCATGCTTTTGGCGCTCCGCATACTACTGGAATTATGGCTAGGGGTTATGCTCAGGACTGGCCGAAGAACTTCCTGTCGAAGACTGCGTACTGTTCTCATACCAGCACCGAAGGTGCTATGGTCATTGATGGCGAAACGGATAATGACGCTCGTTGGGACTTGAGCGATGCTTTGTCGTTCAAGGTCCAGTCTCACTTCCGACTCCCGACCGATCAGCGACTGAACCGCGAAGTGCTCGCCGCTGAGCCAAGTGTGCAAGTGCTTTGTGAAGAAGAAGAAGCTGAGTTTCTGAGACTTGTGATCAGCTGCCCTGCCCAGATTGTTCGCTTGCAGTTTAATGGAACCACTGAATCCGCGCCCACCGTCGCTATACCAGTCTCTAAAGTGCAATTCACGTTGGACGAGCTAGAGTCACGCTTCGATAGAAGCCAGCCACTGACTCTTGGAGTCCTCGGCATGAACGGAAAGTCCAGAATTGTCGGCAATGTTTGGAAGTTGTTCTCCCAAATATCCTTCGTCAGGATCCCGGGCTCCTCCGTTATGCTTCAAAAGCGATCATGCATATCGGAAAGGTACCTGAGGGCCAAGGATGATAACTTGAAGAGCTGGGACTGGGCTGTAATGCTGCAAGAGAAAGGAACAGATGGAAAATGTGAGTTCTCCATTGCGACGCGATGATCCAAAACACAGGAAAACTTACATCTTGCGATGCAGTGACGCCAGCCACCATGATCGATTCTCGGGTTGGTTGTCTCCTAGACGGTGCTGTTGTGTATTTCAAAGATGGCCACAAGACACCCTGCGGACCTCGCTGGACGCCGGGAGGTGGAAACCATGCCTTTGGTAGATATATTTTCTGCACCTCAAAAGCACTGCGATGACTAACTGCTGTAGGAGGACATGCCGCTCAGAAGGTCAAAATTCCCCAAGGTGTCGACGTTGTAAAGGTCGAGGTTGGACATAAGGGCGGTCTGAATGGTCTCCGATTCCATCTATCCGACGGGACCGCAGGTGGATATTTGTACAAGAATAATCCTTCTCATGTTTTGGGTAAGTGGCGCTTATCCACATCACATCCCAAAAGCTGACAATTGGGTTTCAGAGCCTGCTGAAAACGAGAAAATCGTTGGCTTCTACGGTCGAAGTGACTATAGGGGAGGTTTCTGTGGGATTGAAGAATTCGGTATCATCACCGCGCCAAAAGATTTTGAGTTGCCAGAGATCGTATATAATTTACCTGAGCTGCAGAATACCGATGGCGGTACTGGTACAGTGAGTCTGCTACAAGATTGTTGCGTCCTTTGCTAAAGTCTGATAGCGCTGACTGAATCTACCTAGAAGGGCAATTGTGATGATGACGAGAGCGACGGGACTGCAGATGAGATGTTTGACGAAACGGATCAGGAGGATGAGGATGAAGTTATGGACGAGTAGAATGCAGAAGCAATTTGTATCATTGCCTGCGCCTTTTTCCGTCATCTCTTATCTGATATTACTGCTCTTTTGAAGTCTTGAATGTATACCTTAAGAATCTCGCCGAGACAATAATATTTTTCACTTGAGATCTAACATTATCAACCCAAAGACCATACTGCTTGTGATGATCGATGTGGCGAACAATAATTGCGACTTCGGAATCATATTTGAATGCAGATCATTGATTTCATGGGAGACCGAATTTCCAAGCAGAAGTCCGGGTGCTGAATTCACAATAACATCGAAGGCTTCAATCCAGGGGCTATGTCTTCAAAGCTTTGGTCTTGTGTAAATGAAAGTTTGATTGTGCTTGAGCAGTGACCTAGAAAAGGAATGCACTAGGGTTTGCAGCCAGATGGGAGCGAAAAGAAGAAAATAGGCAAGAGACGAGGAATTGATAGAGTGAGCTGCAATATATGAGATATGAATCTTCTAGGGTTGAAACTTTGAATTGATCGCGGAAGACAAGAAGGGAAGGGATTTAAAGCGTGCTGCCTGACCTCGTTGCAGTCACAGTGAACCCTTGAGAGTTGGAACAGGAGGCTCTATGATTCAAAGGAAGCAGCATCGTGAAGTTTGATGGGATGATATGGAAATGGATCTTGATACCTTAGACATGACACTTAGGCAGCGACGCTAAGTACGGCAACTCATCTGAGCAGTGCGGACCAAACTGCGCATTGCAAAGGCGGCACTCGTAATTGGATTGGTCCTTTGCAACGGCAACTCTGTCTGGAACCATCAAAGTCGGTGCCGCTTTTGCTTCTTACCACCGCGGCGGGCTGATCGCGAACTTTCCCAGCGCGTCCCTCTTCTTCAAGCTCTCTCCAGTTTCCTTCTTCCTTTCAACCTCAACTCTGCCATCACCAGCAACTTGCAACACCATGGCAGACATCAAGATTGACAAGAATCTGTTCCAGGAACGCCTTTCGCACTTCGTTTCCGCATGGAAGGCCGACAAACGCAGCGGCGACTCGCTGTTCGGCGGTGCCTCCTCTATCTTGGTGCTGATGGGCAAAACTGAGGAATCTGCGCAGTTTCAGAAGAACAATGCTATTCACGTATGTGGTATTGGCAGATTCTGGAGAAGCGCAGGCTGATAATGCGATCTAGTTCTGGCTTCTTGGTTATGAATTTCCTGCGACTCTGTTCCTCTTCACCTTGGACACATTATATATCGTCACGACTGCGAAGAAAGGTACATCCATTTTACCACGGGCAGGTTGTCTAGCTCTCAGAACGAAGCTGATATCTACTAGCAAAGCATTTGGAGCCTCTGAAGGGGGGTAGGATTCCTATCGAAGTTCTAGTCCGTGGCAAAGACGCCGAGGCCAACGAGAAGCTTTTCCTCAAGATCACCGATTCTATTAAATCTGCAGGCGTGAGTCATACCATACTGTATATATTCCCAGGCACATGCTGATTGATTGGTCAAACAGAAGAAAGTTGGCGTCTTACCAAAAGACACCTCGAGTGGACCGTTCATCAATGAGTGGAAGAAGGTTTATGGTGACATTTCCAAAGATATTGAGGAAGTCGATGTTGCGCCAGCGCTGTCCGCTGCTGCCTTGGCTATCAAGGACGAGAATGAGCTTGTAAGCCCTCCCTTCTAATATCTAAAGCCGAGTTGAACCTTCAAAACCGTGCCGCTTTTCTATCCCCCGCGATTCTTGTACGAGTATAGGCAAAACTGACTGAGCGAACAGCGCGCAATGCGAACCGCATCGAAAGCATGTATCGCCCTCATGAACCCCTACTTCGTCGAAGAAATGTCAAACGTGCTGGACGAAGAGAAGAAGGTCAAACACAGCGCCCTGGCCAACAAACTCGACGGCAAACTCGACGACTCGAAATGGTGGACCACAGTTGAGCTCCCTAGTAAATCGAAGATGCCATCCGACTTCGATCCTACACAGTTGGACTGGACTCATGGTCCAATTATACAAAGTGGCGGCAAATTCGATCTCAAGATGACTGCTGTCGTGGATGACGAACTTCTGCACGCGGGTGTCATTATTTCTTCGATGGGTCTGCGTTACAAGTCGTACTGCTCAATTATTGCTCGTACCTATTTGGTGGATCCAAACAAATCTCAAGAGAGCAATTACAAGCTACTGCTTCAGGCTCACGGTCTTGTTATCAAAGAGATCAGGGATGGCGCAAATATTAAGGACGTTTACGCAAAGGCCCTGGGTCTCATTAGGAGCAAGAAGCCGGAGCTCGAGAAAAACTTTATGAAGAACGTGGGTGCCGGAATCGGTATCGAGACTCGGGATTCTACACTGATTTTGAATGCTAAGAGCACGAGGAGTTTGAAGGATGGAATGACACTTTGCGTCACTACCGGCTTCAATGACATCGAAAACCCCAACCCGCAAGATAAAAAGAGTAAGATCTACTCCATGGTTCTTTCAGATACCGTTCGTGTTACACAAGCCGATGCAGTCATTTTCACCGGCGATGCACCTTCGGATTTGGACGCCACTTCATTCTTTTTCAAGGATGATGAGGAGCCCGAGCCAGCTCCAAAGAAGGCCAAGAAGGACTCCGCAGTTGGTGCTGTAGCTGCGAAGAACATCACCAAGACAAAATTACGTGCTGAACGCACAACACAGACGGACGAGGGAGCAGAGGGAAGACGCCGTGAGCACCAGAAGGAGCTTGCCAAAAAGAAGCATGAGGAGGGTCTCAAACGGTTTGCGGAAGAGACTGGCAATCAAAATGGCGCTGTGGTGAAGAAATTCAAGCGCTTTGAGTCATACAAGCGAGACAACCAATTCCCACCTCGCGTTCGAGATTTGGCTATCGTTATGGACCAAAAGAACTCGACGATTGTGCTCCCTATCATGGGTCGCCCCGTTCCATTCCACATCCAGACCATTAAAAATGCGAGCAAGAGCGACGAAGGTGATTACTCGTACCTGCGAATCAACTTCTTGTCTCCTGGTCAAGGTGTAGGAAGAAAAGATGACCAGCCCTTTGAGGATGCGTCAGCTCACTTCGTACGGAGTTTGACTTTCCGATCACACGACGGCGAGCGTCTTCAGGATATTGCCAACCAAATTAGCAACATGAAAAAAGATGCTGTCAAGCGTGAGCAGGAGAAGAAGGAAATGGAAGACGTTGTAGAGCAGGATAAGTTGGTTGAGATTCGAAGTGAGTACCATAACTTTTCACAAATATTCAGAGGCTAATAATTTACAGATCGCCGACCTGCCGTCATGGACAACATCTTCATTCGTCCAGCAATGGATGGAAAGCGAGTGCCAGGAAAGGTTGAAATCCACCAGAATGGTCTCCGATATCAGTCACCACTCAACACCCAACACCGAGTCGACATTCTCTTCAGCAACGTCAAGCATCTGTTTTTCCAACCGTGTCAGCACGAACTTATCGTCATCATTCATGTCCATCTCAAAGACCCCATTCTGATCGGCAAAAAGAAAACCAAGGATGTTCAGTTCTATAGGGAAGCTACTGATATCCAGTTCGATGAGACGGGAAACAGAAAGCGAAAGTATAGATATGGTGATGAAGAAGAATTTGAGGCCGAGCAAGAAGAGCGTAGACGTCGCGCTGACCTCGATCGCCAATTCAAGGCATTCGCCGAGAAGATTGCTGAGGCGGGAAAGAACGAGAATGTAGATGTCGATGTTCCGTTCCGTGAGCTCGGCTTCAGCGGTGTACCTTTCCGATCCAACGTGTTTTGTCAACCCTCCACCGACTGCTTGGTCCAACTCACGGAGCCACCTTTCATGGTCATCACGCTTGAGGACATTGAAATCGCTCATCTGGAACGTGTGCAGTTTGGTCTGAAGAACTTTGACATGGTTTTCGTGTTTAAGGATTACCACCGCGCTCCCTACCACATCAACACCATTCCCGTCGAATCCCTCGAGAACGTGAAGGAATGGCTCGACTCCGTCAACATCACGTTCTCCGAGGGACCACTGAACTTGAACTGGCCTACCATCATGAAGACTGTTACCGCGGACCCGCATCAGTTCTTCGTTGACGGAGGCTGGTCTTTCTTGTCCAACGACACGGACGACGATGACGACGACCCAGAATCCGAGGAGTCAGCGTTTGAGATGAGTGACGAGGAGCTTGCAGAGTCGGAACAGAGTTCAGACGAGGAGAGCGACTTCGCCAGTGATGCCAGCGCGGACGCCAGCGATGTTAGTGATGATGGAGAGAGTGAGGGCGAAGATTGGGACGAGCTTGAGAAGAAGGCAAAGCGGAAGGACGCCGGGCACTCTGATGAAGAGGAGGCGCCAAAGAAGAAGCGGAAGCATTAGTATTCTTTCTTCCTCTGTTTCTTGTACTATCTGTTCGGTGGAAATGGGAGATTGTTACGCAGGCGTTATGAAATTGGGGGTCAGCGAAAATGGATGCGATGAAGGCTTAATGCAGTGGCATTTGTTCTTATGGGGATGAAGCAGACGCAGCACTTAATCTTATTTAGGTAGCTACCGTCACTCTGATAATCAATTCATGAATACATACATATTTCACTAGATGTTTTGGACGTTGGAAACTTTAAAATCATATAATTCTCTTGATAGTAATTCATTCAAACATAGCGCAAGGAAACAAGCAGACCCAATTCCCAAATACCAGTCCCCGAATCTCTCACTGACCAAGGGACAATCAATTCAGTATGTGCGCCGAAACCGCTTTGCCTAAAAACGAAAAAATAAAGGAAACTTCAACTTTCGTCTACTGTACAATCCATTTAGTGATTCCTTTTCCAGGCTCAAGCTCTGCCCTCACCAGCCAACACGCCATCCCTTCCACTCGTCGCTACGCCACCACCCGTACCATCATTGTTCCAACTCAGATACGTATGGTCGCCCAGCTTCCGGGGACGGATCAGATGCGTGATTGTGAAGAGTACGCCGAGCACGATGCAGATGCCGCCGACGACGACGTAGGCGATGCCGAGGAAGGGGTTCTTGCCGCCCATTACGGTGCTGGTGGAGATGATGATGGATTTCGTGCCGCCGTATTCGGTGACGTTGAAGTCTGTGGTTTGCGTTAGTTAGATGATTGGGATGCAAAGGGGGAGGGAAGGGCAGGGAGGTGTGGAATTGTCTTTGTGCTCAGAAGAGTTGGGTTTCTTACTGTGGTCAATCCTGGCAATATAATCCCCGTGCTCCATAACCTCATGATCGTTCCTCTGCGCCAGCTTGCTGAATGTCGGGAGACCAGCCAGACGCATCCAGACCTGGAATTCCTCGTCATTGACCAGATCCGGGTGATTCGTATCATTATAAGAGGTCCCGTATTTAGCGACCCAATTCGGTGGCACAACGACTTCATCCCAGTTGTACTTCGACACGCCATACAGTTCCTTATCACTGCTCCATGATATTCCCTTCTTGGTCATGTTATAAGGACGCTCGGTATCGCTCGAGCGCGGCACGTTCTGAAGTGTGAGATTGTAGAAAGTGTCGTTGAATTGGGAGTTTGCGGCTAGACCGCAGGGATAGTATGGCAGAGATACATTATTAACTTTTGTGGTTGTGAGGGGTGTGCAATCACTACTATGGATGGTCTTTTCTGACACGGCCGTCCCGGAGAGTTGGTCGGTGTTGAAGGACTTGGCGTAGCGTCTGTGATTTTGGTAGAAATTGGTAAGTTTGTAATAGAAGAGCACCGGGGGCTTCATCTCATTTGGAATCCCGAATTTCAAGTAGCAGGAGGTAATATTCTCTCCCAGGGCATTCTGCAATCCGGTCTGATTCCGCGACCACATGGGATTGGTGGGTTTATAGTCCCCATTGCTAGAGTTTGCGGTGAAATGTGACACAAATTTGTTGCCATCGGTAGGCAAAGGATCCCAAAGTGGGTAAATGGGTGCGTCGACGTAGCATCTTGAATAATCTATTATGATTTCTTGAACCTATGCGCCAGTCTGTCAGCTCCACTTCAAACGTCTTTCGCAGCTGAGAAGTACTAACCACCGCACTCGCATACAACAATCCTCCTCCAATAGGCGCAAATATAATACCGATGGCGAAGAAGAATGGGAGGACGGTCTTAGGAGTAAGAATGGGTCTGCGATTGCTGTCAGCTCGAATCCGTGCGAGTTGCCATTATTTCCACCTACTGCCATGCCTTCAATCGCTGTTGCCTAAACGCAGTATCTGCAGAAATCACAGAATCATCGGTCAGCCCCCATATTCATCGCGCAAGACTGCGGGTAGGGAATCCTCACTTGCTGGCCTCCTGCTCTTCTGCTTCGTCCCTGGATGCGTATTCGGGTCCTGGGAGTCGATCGAGTCCTCATGAGACATGGGCGGTTGTGTATCGGCCATCCTGATAGTATTGCGGGATCATGAGCCGGCTCTATCCGGAATGTGGTCGCGAAGTGGTGGTGTTTGGTGATCGTCAAGCGATTTGAATGTCGTTGTTGTCGCGATTGTCTTCTCATAACGCTCCGTTGTTCCCGCCGCATACGAGTAAGCCGCGGGTTTGTCAGCACAGCCACACCTCATGCGCCACAGAAGGACAAGGGCGAGAAGGGGTCCAGACTGCATGTATCATTGAAGTTGTTGAAGTTTCTGAAGATTATAAATGTTTTTTGACAACTTAGTGAGGAAGTACCTTCGTTCAGTGCCTCACCATGGCACTTAGCTAATACCAAAAGAGTATCTTCTTTCACCTTTAGCTCTCTGGCAATTCGATATTTCTTTCTACATGGTATGTAAGTCTAATTCCGTCCAAGCAGCAGTTCCAAAATGCTCCGGTAAAATACAAATTTACAGGGTATCGATTCCCATCCCTTCCTATGCTCCAGCAATGCTATTCTTACTCCGTAACCATGTGTACAATCCCAGTTACTCCACAACACTTTCACTCATCTCTGAAGATATACGCACCCCCCGGCCTCATCGCTTGTTGATATCTCTGTTGCACCTCCTCTCGCATCAATGCCTTCGATTTCTCTCGGTTGACCATTTCTTCCTGCGTCGTTGGAAAATCTGTCTCCCAGAATCCAGGCGGGCTCCTCATCCTCTCATACGCATGCCGATGCCTGCCATTCTTGTTCGCCAGATCCCGAGTCTTAGCCTGAAGCAACATCTCCTTTTTCTCAGCTGCACTCATATTCCCAATCTTGTGGGCATTATCACCCATAAAGTCTGCAATCAACTCTTCATCGCGTTCTTCTTGTGACAATGTACGGGGTCTGCCGTTATCCACAGATAGCTCTGCCAGTGCCCGGAGCTGATTGCCGCAGCATTCAGGTCTGGTGCAACCTTGTAAACATCTGCGCGCGTCGTTGCCTCGCACAACCTCGTTGAAAGCATAGCTATAGCCTTGGTTGTAATTTACGTTGATCTTGAAATCTTCGAGGTTCAACGTCTGAACGGCCGGGTTCGTAGAGGCTCGTGGTCTGCAGTATCACCCCATTGTAGTTCCTTGTCGTCAGTACGAGAGCGTGTCGTGCTCTTTGTTGACGATTTAGTAGCTTCTTCAAGTTTGTGGGATTTGTTTTTAGATGGTCTTGGTCTTGAACGCCCAACAGAGTCTTCCGGCTCCTGTAGTGTAAACCTTGACCGACCGACCGGTGTCGGTGTTTTGGGTTGGTCGCTGCCGATTTTGGACAATCGTTCAACTTGGTGGCCTACATGTCTTGGAGATGGTCTCGTTGGTTCCATAGAGCCTCTCGAAGTCCCCTTCGATGATGGCCAGGAAGGTTCGGCTGATACTCGGGGCGTCCCCTTGGAAGGTCGTGAACGCTCCATGGAGTCTCTGGACTTTCTCGACCTAACAGATGCTCCACTGTCGGAGTCGTAGCCATTGGGATTGCGAAACTCGTGGGCCAGGCCAGATGTAGCTGAGGCTTTGGACCGGGTATGCTCGTTGATAAATTTCGGAGTATCAGTCCGAGACGGGTGAACGGGGCTGAGAACACGCTTCGGGGGAGATGGCTTCTGAAGCAGCCCATCAAGGCGCTCAGAGTCGACTTTCCCTGGTATCTTTAGTGTCCGATCTTGAGGCAAAACTTCTTGGCCATCTTCCGCTAAATCGTTGAGTGCTTTGTCACTAACAAGGCGCCGTTTTTTAGAAGGTCTGTCGTCAGATGTTCGTGGTAGAATTCGGCTGTTTGTGCTTAATGGTTGCAGAGCAGATCCTGTCTCACTAACTCTATTTCGCCGTGCTGGTGTTATCTGCGATACCCCATGCACTGAGTTTGTTGTTGTGTTAGTCCGACCGCGACTTGGACTCCCGTGACTTGTAGTCTCTAGACTTTGTTGAGAGTTGGAGCTGTTCGAAAGTCCAGAAGCCTGCCTAGATAACTCAAGCATCTGGCGCCGCTTTTTGGGGGTATCTACCTTCTGCCCGATCTCGTCAAGATCGATACTCTCGTTCAGAGTGTAATTAAGCGCAGCAAGACCAATAAGTGGACTGCTTTCAAGCTTCTCGATTTTCACTTTAGGAGCTGCGCTATGCTCGGTATTGTCATGACGTGTCTTTCGCTTATTGATTCTGCGAGTTGATATAATGACCGGAGTATCGTCTGAAAATGGATGTTCAACCACAGGCTGCTCATTAGGTACTATGACTTCGACGTTATTCGGAGACGTTGGCTCGTCTTGAGTAGAGCTGGAGTGGTCGGCTTCTAGCGGGATAAATTGTGTGTCTTCAACGTTGAACCGTCCCTCTTTGAGAAGGTTTGGAAGCTCGGGGGAGTCTTCTCTAGCTGCATCTTTGAAGTGTCCTGGGCCAGCAAGGTCACTAGCGGAACTCTGTCGACTGGGAGTCCTACCATTCCCGCCAGTATCATAGTCAAATACCTTCACAGGACTTCTAGGTACCTGAACCACGCTCGCCGGTGCATACGTAGTTGGATGAAAGCCTCCTGGATCCGATGCGTGAACTTTGGGTGCGCCTTCACGACCGTCCAGTTTTGCCCTGTATGCTTCTATGTCCTCTTGTTGGCGTTGAATCTTCTGATCCTTTTGGGCAAGTCTATTGGTGTAATCTTTGGTATGTAAGTCCCATGACTTGTTCCAGTCCTTGTTCTTTTCTTTCTCTTTCTCCAACTCCTCTAGTAGACGTTGGTTTGCAGATTTCAAATCAAGGTATCCCGGTGCTATTTTGTTGTGGCTTGTCGTCAAGTCATTGAACTTCTTCCCCCTAGCAGCGAACTTCTCCCACAGAGAATTATAATCCTCCGTCGAGACAGTCTTGGATTCGCCATCTCCGATCTTCCTCACAGACGTTGGAGTCTCACTAGATCCTGGAGTTTGCGGCCCCCGCGGCGTTCCAACAATCTGCAGTTTGTGCTGTTGTGTAGCCTTCTCGAGAGCCCCTGCCAAACGTTTGTTCTCCTTCTCCAAGTCCTTCACCCGTAGAGCTGTCTCATCGTAGCCCTTCAGTTCGTCCACAAGCCGTGTATTTTCCTCTGCAAGCTCATCCGCCCGAGTGGCTTTTTCGCGCAAGAATCGTAACTCATCGCGTGCCACCGTTGCGAAGTGCTCGTCATCGAGTTCTGGTTGTGTTAGCCAAGCCCCCTTGGTTCAACAATAAGTCCATATTCACCAGCAGAGACATTGTCCCCAATCCGGTTGCAGATTTTAGTTAACTCGTCCAACAATTCTTCTCTGCCAGTCTTCCAACTCTCCATCGTAATCGGGCGCGTTGTGTTGTCAGGCCATGCTTTATGAAGTTGGGAGACGCGTTGTCGTTGACACCTTTGACACCGCTGACACCGTTGGCATTTCGCGTTCTCGCCTGACATCTTTCTCGC
>QGMI01000839.1:0-17480 GCA_007821535.1 Lachnellula occidentalis | reverse complement strand
TAACAACCTTCTTGACCTTCTCCTCGACCTCCTCATCTACATCCTCCAATTTCCTCTTCGCACTCCCTCCCGACTTCACCACAACACTAAAACCACTCTTTCCCACCTCCTCCTGCATACCCTTCTCATGCGCCTCTTTCACAGCCCTCGCCTCACTCCTACTCCGCTCCTCCAGAACCGGCGGCGGAGCATTCAACTGTTTCTGTGCCTCCAAATCCCCCACCTCGTCGAGAAGGGCATATCCAGCTGCTTGCGCTGCGGCAGACTTGCTGGACTTTCGAGCAGGCTTGTTTGGGACTGGGGTAGCGCGTTTGGTGGGTGCTTTCTTAGGTGCTGCTGTCTTAGGTGCTGCTGCCGCGGGGGGGATGTTGGAGTATTGACGGGTGGTGGCGCGGTCTTTCGCTGGCTTTGGTGTTGGGACTGGGGCTGGTTTGGCTGGTATCTCGACAGATGGTCGAAGGACGGCTGGCTTAGTGGCAGCGTTCTTGGCAGGAGGTGGCTTCCTGGTCGTCTTTGGTGCTGGTCGGGGGTTAGCGGGCTTGCTCTCCTCTGGTGGTGCGTTACTGGTCGATGCTTTGGAAGTCCGTGGTGCGGTTTCAGATCTGTTAACTTTACTGTCCTTGGCTACATGTGGTGCTCTGGTGGCTTTCGGTACCACTGGAGGATCCGCAGCTCTGGGATCATGAGCTGGATTTTCGGACTCAGATTTGACTGTTACCATCGGGCGCTGCAGTGTAGAGCTCGAAGCTGTTGCGGTCTCTGATGGTGAAGTATTTGCTAGTACAATTCTAAGACGAGGCTTTGCTGCAGGAGTAGGCTTTGGAGGTTCCTGTGTAGGACTGGATGCTGAATCGAGATCAAGAGGTACATTCTTGAAAAATGCCCTTTCCGGGGCAGGAGGCTTTGCCGGCTGGTGCGTGGATCCAGAGGCTGTTGCGATGATTACAGAATAAGCATGGGATATATCCTTTGGGTGAGTTTCTGGCGCATGCGAACTCGGCGAGGTGCGTTTCGCTGTTTCCGTCACGGACTTTTGAGAGACAGAAGAGCTATCGAAGGGAGTGGTAGATACTGCAGGCTGAGGTTTTGAGACTGAATCTGATTTTGGAATCGACTGTGGTGTATCGGACGTGATACCGTCAGTGACAAGAAAGGGTCTGACTGAAGTAACAATAGTTTCCGCATTTGGCTCTCCCTCGGCATAAGTGGTTACTTGTGGCTTCAAGCTAGAGGTGATAGCAGAGCTCGGGCGTGGCATGGTCGAAGAAATATCAACGGTAGGAATTATCGTAGCGTGTATATTTGGCCCTGAGGCGCTGATGGCATGATTTTGTGCCGTGCTGGGAGAAGTGATGCCGAGATCAGAAGCGCCCACAAGATTTGGGTCTGACAAACGGGCAGGAGAGCTTCTTTGAAACATGGGAATTGTTCCTGTTGGGCTCAAAGTCTGTATCGTATTGTGCTTCAATCTTCCAGGAGAGGCTTTACTGGGAGTAGTCATCTCATACTTTATGGTTGGTGCAAACGTCTGCCGCCCATTATTAGACAAGTCATGGGTCGGACCTACTACTCGCTCTAGATCTACCACTTCTGTTATGATTGGAATATCATTGTTGAGAAGATTGGTCGCATTTGAATTGTGCCGTTGTGCATACAGTGAAGTATCAAAACTCCGACCAATACCTTGGCTGGTGTTGATTGTTGGAGGCGAATTTGCTGCAGTAGCTGAGGTGAAAGTATAATTTTGAGGATGCAAGGTAGACAAATTTCGCGCTGAAGACACATCCGTTGTAGTCTCAAGCCGAGAAGTATAAAAATGTAGCTGATCCAAATTGTCCTGCACATGAGAAGCAAAAGTAGAGCTAAATGCCTCAGAAGTCATCTGTTTCTGCTTTTGCTGCTCGGAATTGGCTCCCTCAAAGAAAACGCCAAGTCCAGCCATGAGAGCATTCGCTGGAAGCTGAGACATATCATGATTCATATTCGCGGAGACAGAAGAGGGAGTGGAGGCCGAGTTGTGGGCGCCTGGTAAAGACCGTATATACGCGTCGCTATTCTTGATCGTAGTCTCAGCTTGAAGCCTAGCGTGGGACAGTCCAAATATTTGAGGTTGGGCTGAGCTATGATGCTGATTTGTACCAGTCGAAGTTAATAAATAGAGGTCATGTGGAGTATGAGTCTGCACTGGGTTTGGAATTTGCTGCTGGGGAGGGCCATTCAAGTTCATGCCCGGGTAACAAGTATGATGCTCAGGTTCATTCAAGACTTGTCTATCCAGAAGGTGATTGAACACAGTGGATGGAGCCAAGCCATCCGATACTGGTTGTCCCATGGATGCGACCGATTCCGATCTTTGTCTCGGGTTCAGTGAGGGCCGAGTAGCGGTGGACTCAGGAGTAGACTGGATACGAGAACGAGGAACATAATTCCAGGCGGCACTTACCGGGATAGGGGCTGTTTGTCCCTGAAAGGTACCTTGGTGTAGGTACTGACGTGAAGATGCCTCTGCTTGCTTGTCCTCGCTGATAGGGAAAATTGTAGCAACAGGATCGAAATGAACCGAAGGCCGATTTGACGGAGCTGTGACCGAGGCAGTAGTCGCTAGCGACCCTGTGTAATGGCGAGAATTTTGATGGTGGAGATGTTGCAAGTTTGCCTTCTGCTTCTCCAATAAGTCATCACCCGGTGTCGTAAGGTTATGAGATTCTGCGGGATTTGACCAGTCATCAAACTGATGGTTGACAGTGGAAAATGGACCTGCCGTAAGAGATGGATGACTGCTCTGTGGTGGGGGCTGATATGTGCTATCAGGTTGCATATTTGATTGAGGATCAATTGAGTCTGAAACTGGCGGCGCTGAGACTGTTCCTTGTTGCCGGGATTGCGTATTGCTTGTAACATAGTTGGATGGATGTAACGCGGATCGGGGTAGAGATGGAGAAGGTTGGCTACTGTAGGGTTGAGTCAAAGGTGGGCTTGTATACTGAGTTCGCATTTTCCCCATTGACGGGAGATCGGGTGCATTGAGTGAGGCAAAGCCTTGGGCATGGGCCTGTGACTTGGGCCTAGCTATTTGAGAATTTGCGACTTGCGGACTTGGCTTGGTGCGAGCTTGAGGAGCATAATTAACAGTCCGAGGCTTCTGGGGACCCTCAGCAGGCTTGCCTCGAGCATATTCTGAGGGTCTTTCTGGGATCACGGATGGGTCCTCCAATGGCTCATTCCGAGTATGTGGTGAACGAGCTGTCGAAGGCATAGGAAGCGTTGTGGAGGTGTCTGGAGGCATACCAGGGGAATTGCATGCACTGTTGGATGGAGATGACGCATTTGCAACCTGCTTCAGCTTTGATGGAGCAACCTTGAACATTACCAATTTGGTAGGGCCATGCGCCTTTTTCTGACGCGGAATCAAATTATAAGGAGGTGTCTTGAGGTCTTTATTTTCATCAAACTCGTCCAAAGTGGCAAACTTCTTTTGGGGGCTCAATTGCTTCTTGTTGTAAGGGCCGACTGATCCCCTCGGGCGTCCTCTGCGTCTCTTCTCTTTAATGATATCGCGGCCGGAGGCAATAGTGTGAGATGGTACAGCGGCTGGAATGTCTTCATCTTCGGTGTCCGAAGTCTGGCTGACATTGTAGTCTGAGTCTTCTTGGGAAGCTCCTTTTGGAGGGGCTATGTCCACCTCAGCTTCTGTTTCGGGGAGAATCGTGTGATTGAGACGCCTCTTATGTGCTTGTTGGGTTTTGTGTGCGACGGGAGGGCGTGGGAAGTCCGAGAAAACCGCGGGGTGTTGATTGAAGGAGCTGGCAGGAGGCTCTACGATCACCACATCCTCGGCGTCATTGTACACAACATATTTTCTTTTTCGTCCTTCAGGCCCAGTTCCGTCATCAAGACCATCTTCTTCGCGCAAGTCATCAAAGTCGAGATCAAAGAATGTGGTACTGGTGCCTTCGTACCCCTCAATTCTCAAGACTACTGCCATCAATTGAAGCTCAGTTGGAAGGCATTCGCGTCCCTTATATCCAACCTCGAAATTCTCCTGAACCGGTAAGTGATAAAGGAAGCGCTTGGTAAGTTGAATGTCTGCCTTGCTGATAGAGAACGTGGAAGATTGTTCAAGTGAGGCGCCGCTGTGTTCTTCCTCCCAAATAGCTTCCCACTCCTCGGCCGTATTTTGAGGACTGCTCATCAGCAATGCAAGCTGCCGATGTCTAATTCGCTCGAGGATGGCATCTATTTTCTCTCTGAGCTCGAGCTCCCGGCCATATAGCTCACCAAAAGCTTCGTTTTCTTCACCCGAGAGGTCTAGATAGCCGCTGATGCGTTGTAAAGACATGATTCGAGTCAACTCGCGGACGACGATGAGCTTCATGCCGTTTGAGAGGCTAACCCACTGAACTCCGATTTCTTCGTAGGCTCTGAGGTATTCTCTCATCTCAATGAGACATTCAGCGTTCTCAACTTCCCTCGGAACCCATCCATCATACTCCTCTTCAACAGGCTCCCCACCATGCACCGGATACCCCTTCAAGAAAGGACGTGGTGCATCTTCATCACCATCCCCAAAGAAGCTATCGAAATCTCCAAGCTCTCCAATAGCCTCCCACCTGAACTGCAATCCTTTTTCCATCTTGTTTGCTGGGCGGTGCACCAACTGTAGCGGCTCTTCTTCGCACTTGGTGGAAGAATTCGAATCTTCCAAATCGTTGAGTGAATATACGTCCAAAGGAATGGTAGGAAAAGCGGCAGGCGGCAGTGTTGGATCGTATGGAATGGTAGGGAGAACAAAGACGGGATTGGGTGGTAGGTATTCGTCGATCTCGTCGTCGTCGTCGTCGTCGCGATATCGATGTGGGCGACGCGTTATGGATCTTAGCTCCATTTGTCTTTGGAGTATGTTGAAAGCAAGGTAAATAACGCGTGTGCATTGTCGATGCTGCTGCAAGACAGCATAATGTGATGTTGCGGTGGAGTTGGGCACAATGGATTGGTGAATGGCAAGCGTATGCAATATTGAGAGTGTGGTGAATGATTGACTGTTTAAAACTGAGCATAGGAAGCGGATAAAGAGAATTGCTAACAGCTTTATAACTCACTTCTGTGACTGTAGTCTTTCCTGTTAGTTTACAATCAAACAAGACTTGGCTCTCTATGGATGAAAAAAGCGGCGGAATAATGTACCAAAATCCTAGCACATTATTCGGCCATTTATTTCATCCACGTAGAGCTTGGTTGGTCTCACCAAAGGCGAAATCCTTTCCAACTTCAAATGACTTCCACGAGACATAGCCTCAAAGAAGCATAGCTCTACGTGGACGAAATAAGTGGCCGAATAATGTGCCAGGTTTTTGGTACATTATTCCGCCCCTTTTTTCAATCCACAGAGGGTGGTAGAGAGAAACCGCGCCGATGCAAATTTTCAGATGTCCCGTCAAGAGCACGCATTTAGTCACTTGAGAATGAATCACAACCACCAAGGCTACTCACATTAATGGAAATTTGAAGGTGTACTTTGTAATGTATTCAGTTGCTACTGGCAAACTTGCACCTGCCATAAGTTCGAATGGAGCCTCTGCGCCATTTGGGGTATTTAAAAGAAAACGCCGTTGTACTGACCCCCAACTCCTTTCCCACAACAGTACTCCCCCCCCCACACCTGATGTGACCCTTGTCGTACAATACAATTCTCTCTATGCCATGGGTTATCTGAATGGAACGAATGTAGTACGACCCAAAAATCTTGCTTCGTCATCGGCATCATCCAGATCCATATCCTCATCGTTTACTTCGACTTCTGCCCTGCCTCTTTTCGCTTTCGGCTGATTGTTTTCCTTATACGTTCCATTCGTCATTGGTTTTGCGAAAGTGGCACCTGCAACCGACCTTCTTGCCTCCAAAAGTTGTTGATGGTTGAAAAGAAGGTTCTTCATACTGTCGTCAAAGGCAACACAGAAGCGCTGCGTTTGGATATATTGAATCGCAGTGATTAGGTCTAGGCTGTACATGCTCATGAGATAGGCTGCGACAACCTCAGCCGAGCGTTCATTGCCGGATTCGCAAAAAACAAGAACCTTTCCCCAGGTTGTTCGAGATTTGGTTTCCTGATTAATGCCAGAGGGGTGGTGCTTGCGATATTCCGAGATGAGGTGATTGTTGATGGTTTGAATGGCTCGAGGGAATGCCGCAATGAGCTCTTGATAGTCTGCGACGTCGATAGCGGCTGCTTCGATGCATAATTGCCGTGCTATCTTCTCACCACTCAAAAGCCTAGCGTTTGCAGATCGCGAATCTCTAATCACTAACAACATGGTGATGCCCTGTGTCTGGATATATGAGATATCCCGAGCTGCAGAAGACGGACCCAAGTGAAGGAACGAGAGGATGGGTTGAGCCTTTCTGCGCAAGTCGTACTTCCAATCCCTTGTCGCCACTGAAACATGCTCTCCTTCAATCACGCATTTAAGGATGGTTTGATCTGCCCCGGTGGCCAAGGTATCGTCGTAGGCGGGCAGGACAAATTGCTGGTCTTCGGGAGCTTGTGGGACGTGAATATGAGGGGGCGATGGAGGCTGCATACAAAGATCAGCGCTGAATGTACTTTCCCGCGTGGGCGCTATCTACTTACACGCCATGAGTATACGCCTGAGGGGGTAGCTCCGACAAGTTCAGATGCGGTCACCATATTGTATCCAGAAGGTGGGGAAGAGCGTAGGGTTGGTTCACTGGTCTTTTCACTGTATGTGGTTGGCATTAAATCCTTATGTCCCAACAGCCTCCGGAGATGTTGTCGTTGAGTTGGATCCATGTACAGCAAGGAGTGGCGGTACAGTATATCGCAATCGAGTTCCGCGTGCGGAAGCGCAAGGCTGAGGAAATAGCGGGTACGGAAGGCGATTCACTAGAGTATTTGCACATGCGCCTGCGCAAAGCCACCGCGCTGCAGCTTGATGGCTTTATTCAATAATCTCGAGCATCATCTGGGTGCATTTTCTTATAATTGGGACAATTCTAAAGCAACAACGATGGATCGAGGTCAAAGGACTAGGCAGGTACTAGCGTAGTTAGCTATTCTGGTTTCGGACAGTGCATTTTCTGGCATTTGACAAGGCACGTGTCTTGTGCAAAAGAAGCTCTGTATGGAGTAGATTGGCGAGGCAAAACTCTAAGATGGATTGAGTAAGTACTCACTCACTGCAGATGGACGGTGTAATATCTGATATTACGATTAATATGACATCTGGTGCACTAATGTCTACGTCTGCTTAGCACCTCTACTAGAACCAGACTTCCTCGACGGGGAAGGCTTTGGCTTTAGTGATCTCGTAGAATCCCCATCACCAACCGTAGCTCCAGAACGCTCGCTGTCCAAGGAAGAAACACTTGTATAACTGTTCTCTCTTGCCAGCGGAGAATGAACGTCTGGAGTTGCAGAGCGAGATCCGGAAGGTGAAAGCGTCTGAACTCTGGTCCCAATAGCAGCAGTACTCTTCTTTCTCCTTCGATCTGAAGCAGTACTCCCACCGCGACTGTGTCCTACAGTAGGCTCCTCTGGCTCAGCACTGGGCGTGGTACTTCGTGAAGAATTCCTGGAATGAGAGCCAGACCGAACGCTTCCACTACGAGGCCTCTTCTCGACAGTCCCATGTCGATGAACAGAATGATGAATCTTCTCAATATCAGGTGTCTTTCCACGCTTGAAGCCCCGATGGCCTGTCCACCATAGCCAACCCCCCTCTTCCTTTGCAACCTTCTTGTCTCTGGCTCTGAAGATTTCCCGCAATCCTGCTCTCCGTTCATTCTCTTTCTCCCAGTATTCCGAACGGAACATATCCCAGTTCTCGCGGAAAGTTGCAGAAAAGGGTTTCGGCAATAACAAAAGTTGCACATAATCTCCCCCGTCTGCCAAATCCTCCTCATGACCAATATCATCGTGCTCATTTATATTCGGTAACACGTTATTTCCTCCATTCCGTTGCCCCTTCTCTGAATCCTTTAACAGTGCATGATCAACAAATCGATACGAGGTCCCGCTGTTGCCAGAAAACAGTCCATATGAGAACAGGAAGCCCAGTGTAGATATAATATCACTCCACCAATGCTGTTTGATGACCACCAGTTTGCAGTTGAAGCCCCTCAATCCCCTGTTCGTAGTGAAGACCCATCTCCTAGGATATCGTATCCCTCGTTCCCATTGTCCGGTAACCCAAATCAATATTCCGGTGAAGATGCCACCCATAAAGCAGACCTTCTCAACTACTTCCACCACCCAGTATACGGACCCTCCAACACCACTGCCATCTTCACGCGGTTTGAGAAACAATGCATATCCAAAGTATATATTCCACAGCCCAAGGAGCATCAAGAAGAATGTGTGCTGTCGTCGTCTAGTTCGTATTTGGAGCCATTGTGCTCGGAGCGATGCTTCGAGGATCAAGAGGTTGAGGTAGATTTGTGGAGGAGACGAGGGGAGAGATGCCAATGGATCTGGCACTGACGGCGAAGTATTCGTATCTGTGGAGGTGATCGGAGTGGTTGAGGGGACATTGTATCTATTCTGAGGAGGAGGGGCGCCTTTGACCATTTGGTCTAGTTTCGACATTGCGCGCGAGGTTGAGTCTTGGCTATTGTATAATCATGGTGGATGCGCAATCTGGACTGCTATGATACCATCTGGATATGTATTCGTGGGTCAAGACTGATACTGTAAGGTTGAGAGTTGCTATTTCGCAAAACCCGTTCGTTCTATGGTTCTACGGAAAGCCGCTGTTATGCGTCCGCATGGAGGAGGGACAACTTTCTTCAGAAATCCTAAACATGTGCCTTCGGCAATCGATTTACTAAGTTCAGGTACGCAATGGTCACTATTACCTCTAAATCATTACTCAAATTCAAATTGATTACCCCCAGCCCCTTTCTTTCGCATTCGCATTCGCTGTCCCGCTGAGCCTCTCGGAGTTCGAATAGAAAATTTTAAACTCCCGTTGTCGCCAGTCGGATATCAGGTTGAGCCGACTGACACGCCGCGGAACGTCAGCACAAATCCGTGGATTTCGAGCCGTTCAGAACTGATGTACGTTTAACTTTCTATACACTGTCCGCCAATATCAAATTGATCGATACGAATCACCTTTCACCGCTTCCTCATCGTCAGCCACCTTTTGTTTGTGTGCCCATTGGCTTGGCGAATTCTCCGAGTCGCCACAACACCATCTAAGTATCATCATCGATACTCGGGTCCGGAGGTACACGCACTTAGTAGCTACCTAGTACCTAAGTCCGACTCCAAGACAAAACAAATACAATCACAGTTCACCCATAAGACACGAGAGGCAGTCATCCTGCTTCTCAACCTCCATCTTCCACGTTGTATCCCACTCCCAGTCTGCCGTCGCTCCTCTTGCGATCAATCCCCACCATCGCGTTCGCAAGACGAACTGTGATACCTCACTTTAGGCACCTACGGCTTCCCTGGATCAAGCCCAAAGGACATACGTATTCCACCATGTCTGCTGAGAACCCCGATTCCTCTACTCGAGGTCAACAGCCATTGACAGCCGCGCAAAGAGGGCTGGCACCTGGGAAGCCAACATACTTCCCTCTAGGATACAAAGCCGCAGTCAGTCAATGGTGGCAAAGCATCTCTCCCGCAGTTGCAGAACACAATGTCATGTCTTTCGTCCCGTATCTGCAGAAACCCCCTACCCATACACAAACCGGATCTGCACCTGTGTCCGCGCAACAATCAAGCACGTCCATCAACTCGGACCCTGAGCGAAAAGCAACGCCAGTCCGGACGAATTCTATAAACGATCCTTATGGGCCAAGGTCGTGGCATTCGAACCTTGTACACTTGAGTGGGAAGAACAGAGCACTGAATGAATTCTCGGTGCAGAGAGATGACGAGGAAGTCGAGGAGAACTTGGTTATGCTACATGGTTACGGAGCTGGACTTGGGTTTTTCTACAAGAACTTTGAAGGGTTGAGCAGAGTAAAGGGCTGGAAGATATACGCTCTTGATATGCTGGGAATGGGAAGAAGTAGTAGACCACCTTTCAAGGTACATGCCAAGGATCAAGCGGGGAAGATCAGCGAGGCAGAGAGCTGGTTTGTCGATGCCCTGGAGGAATGGAGAGTATTGAAGAAGATCGACAAGTTCACACTTCTCGGACACAGTATGGGAGGTTACATGGCAGTAGCATACGCATTGAAGTACCCCGGACATCTCAATAAGCTTGTCCTAGCCTCACCAGTCGGGATCCCTGAAGACCCATACGCAGTACAAGCCGCAATGCCAGAACCAGGAGACTCAACAATGGCATCCGAGTTCCTACAAGACCAAGAAGAGGAATCAACTCAGCACAACGGTAATCTAAAAACCAACGGCGACAATAACAAATTCCTAAATGCTCGCTCAAAAGCCGAAGCCGCCCCAAAGGCCGCCGAAGCAGCACCACCCCGTAGACCCCTCCCAAAATGGCTTACTTACCTCTGGGACGCCAACATCTCCCCATTCAGTGTTGTTCGTTGGACAGGACCTCTAGGCCCACGCTTCGTCTCGGGCTGGACCTCCCGTCGCTTCTCACATCTACCTGAACAAGAATCCGAAGCCCTGCACAACTACGCCTACTCCCTCTTCCGCCAGAGAGGTAGCGGCGAGTACGCACTAGCATATATTCTCGCACCCGGCGCATTCGCTCGCAGTCCACTTATCCGACGCATTCAAGGCGTAGGCCGGCAATCTCTCCCTCCACCATCATCATCATCAACCGCCTCCAGCACCACCCCCACCTCCTCACTCAGCAAAGAAACCGGCATTCCAGTCATCCTCATGTACGGCGAGAATGACTGGATGGACGTAGCAGGTGGCTTCGCAGCTGAGCAAAAAATCAAGGAAGAAAAGGCCAAAGCGCTAAAAGCCGCGAGTGCCGAGGAGAAGCGGAGGGAGAACGGGAGCGCAAAGGTGGTGATAATCAAGAAGGCGGGGCATCATGTTTATCTGGATGGCTGGGAGGAGTTTAATGAGGTTATGAGGGCAGAAATGGAGGAGACTAAGAGGCATAGTAAAGCTGCTGCTGCCGCTAATGGGAGACTATGATGTGGGTTTGGGACTGGTAGGGGGCATGGAAGCGGGGTTGGGGGAGTTTAGGCGTTTGGATGAAATACGAGATGTTGTATGATAGATCGTAGACCAGAGAGAGAGATTAATTAGCGCTATACCTACCGTACTAGACAGACAGACAATTGATGAATCCGTATATGATTTATTCTTCTTCCTTCATATAAACATTCCTTTTCAATCAACTTTCCTCACAAAACCTCACCAGTACCATCCTCAACCCAAACAAACCTCACTTGCCCTCCCACTCCACACACAACTCCTTCAAGCTTTCTAATTAATCCGCTTCATATACATATATAAATCCCAGATTCCCACATTCCCTCTGGCTCAACAACAACACCATGCATGGACAACCCTACCTACCTACCTACCTACCCACCCCAAAACAACTTAAAAACATCACCGGCTCCGCACTCACTCATACAGCCTCGTACAAACAAGTACGTGAAACCACGGTGAAAGCAGTAAGTATGCGAAAGTAGTAAGTACGTCAAAACAGTAAGTACGCAAAACACTTGCATGATGAATGAATTGAGAAACGAGGTAACTTGAAATGACGATGAGAAAGAGAAACGAGATACCCGAGCTGTAGATACCTATACCTCGTGATAAGAAAGGAGAATAAATGCTGCAGAAGAAGCACAGTACAGTACGTGTATACCTCACGAGCCTAACAAGAACCGCTACTTCCATTCCACGCTTGCTTCATTTGCTCTGCGTCCTCCATGTCCTTCAATTTACTTTTTCTGGATAAAAGATCTAATTTGAAGCTTGTTTTTGCTAGAGTGATTGTGCTTTGGGATGGCATATGCATGCGGAAGCCAGAAAATGGCTGTAGCTGCATCTGCATGGAGAATTGAGTATCCCACTACTGCTGCTAGGAGCGGATGCTATTCATGCAACGCGATCGTGCTGTCTGTAGCAGAAAGGGAAATCAGGCGTGCGATTCTCGTTGTTAAAGGAGCTTGGTGCTGGGTCAGGTCAGCGTGTAGGAGTTGGTTCTGGGGAAACTACCAGCGCTACTGTATTGTATGCTTGGGAGGCTGGCTGGTGGATTTTTGTCTCGAGAGTTTTGTGGGGGTGGAGTGGAGTTGTGGATAAGTATTGTTGGAGCGTGTGATGTGATGCACTGGATGTATGCTTGTATGTGCTCGCTATGGTGAAGTCGTTGCTTCAGTGCTGAGTCTTGACTGTGAGTAAGCTACATCACCAGCTGAAGTAGCAGTTGCAGTGTTGTTCGATACAAGCACCGACAGCTAGCTCACTGTAGACTGCGAGAGCTGCTTCGCCGTGTTCTGACAGCGGGAAACTTTGCTATCGACCCCTATATGCCTTCTCATATATATTGGAAACACGGCTTTGAGTGCCCAGCTACAGCTTCAAGTTGAATTAATTAGATTTTGGGAGCCTGTATGTTCGAAACTGCCACAATATTTCAAGAATCGAGGAAATGAGAGGAAAAGAATCGTCGTCTAATTTGCATGTCTGCCATGCACAAACGTACCACGACATTGCCGTGGCAGCTCGAATATCGCCTAGCCACTCCTGTATATATGTGCAGTGGCCTGGCCATGGCCTGCCGTCCATCTTGTGTAATATTCGGTTGGCGAGAAGCGTCTTATGAGGCTCATCCGATGTGATCCTGCTGTGTCTATTTGAAGAGTCGCAGTAAAGGAAGGTCATGAAACTATTCGCACCACATCTGCCAGATGCAAAATGCAGAATGTGGAAATTGGATACGGGTTGAAGCATCTAGATGTCGCCTGGAGAGGACCGGTGGTGGTGAAGAAACTTCTTCGCGGAGCTGTGGAACGCAATCTTTGAATATTGGACGGCAGGTATTTATGTTGTGGAAACTGAAACTGGAAAGGGACTGTACGACTTGTTGGAAGCAGAAGATATTGACTGAAGATGAGGTATTGAAGGATTTGAGTATTGAGGTGTCAGGTATATGAGGTTGAGGTGTGCGAGGGATGAAGGGAAATAAAAGGACTGTTCGGATGCAAAGGATTGGGATGAACTGCATACGCACCGCCTCTCGATACCAAGACAGAAAAGCCGCTGCATGCAAATACAACAAATGAGAACCCAGCAGCGTGGTTGTCCAAGCGTCTCGGTCCAACCTGTCAACTTTGACGTGAGGGCACACGACATCCGAACCAGCACATGGCGTTTCCGTGTCCTGTGGTGCAGGTCTGCAAATGAAGCCCCATCTATGGAGAGGAGCAGAACAGAACGGGAATCCATGTAACCAGCACTCATCCACATCCACATGCACATGAAACCAGAAAAGCACAGCTGTAACCTTACTTGCGTGCCGTGCCGAAGAGCAACAGCGTACAGTACTTGCGTACCTGTGGTATCTTTATCGCGTGGGAGGAGGGGAGGGGAAGGTAGCTTTGGAGGCTGGAGTTTCTTTTTATGTCCGTCACTCCACTCCACCATCTGGCGTTGATAATCAATTGTGGGCCGTGTGAAAGGGAACCCTGTAGGGCATCAATTGCATTGCATCGATTGGATTGGCGGAGTAGCTGGATTCGGCTGCGAGGCTACTCGATACGAGTCAGAGCTAACGTTGAGGTGAGGTTCTTCATGTCAGCTTGAATGACAACCCAAGAGATTTCCCCACAGCCGTAGAATACAAGGCATACCTGTCTACGGAGTGTGATAATACGAGCAGGATGCTGTAGCCTACAGTTGCGCTCTACAGTTGTACTTGTACGAGGTGCCACCCGATAGAAAAGGATGGCATTTTGCCTGACAATGCCATGTGTGATTGGTTGGTGCAACTGTGCGATTCGTGACCTTTAAAATTCTACTCCGTACCAACAAGTAGCCCCATTGTATAGATATCAAAGGCAACAGATGAGATGGACGGTGCTGCGCCAACAATGATACTGTGCCTCGAGAGTTGGGTCCTATCAACTGTAAAGTGATAGTCAGCCAGGTGGATCTGCCACTCAAAGGTCTACTCTGTATCTGTATGATTGCAGCAACTTGCCGTTCCAAGTTCCCAAATTCCATGGAGCTTCTCGAACCTGTCATCTCAGCCAAATAATGGGAATGATAGGCGTGAATGTTTACAAAAACATCACACGTTACATGGACCAGCCCGGCGATATGCAACCAGCCACTGGGGTAAGATCCATCCGTCGTCCGTCGTTCGTGCCCCGGCAAGTAAGTGGCCACAGCGCAGCCATTCAGGCGCATTCACACGGCCTCAGCCGCGATTAGGAGGGCCAGGGTAGGTGTAGGCTTGGAGCGAGAGGGTCAGACCCCCAGCTTGTTGTGGAGAAGGCCCGTTTGTTTTGGCTGTAGGGGCTGTAGGGGCTGGCCTTGAGTGGTGGTGGTGGGAAAGGCTTATCGGTATCTCATTCCCTTGCCTGCATCCTTGCATGTAGTACCTAGGTACTCTCCGTAGACAGCCCCCCTGTACTCTATCGCATACAGTAACCTCTGAACGAACCTCGCTCACGCATCTCACGCGAAGGAGCGTTGGAGGAGGGCGACTATATTACCTACTTCCAGACCTCCCATTCCTGCTGACCGTCTTCCCTCTCTTCTTCTGACAGAAACGACAAGACAACATAATTGCAATATACAGTGCAGGCAATTGCGATCCTGCTATTCGCTCGGTCGACTCTGGACCCGACTCACCAATTCCACATTCACTTGACATCGTCCCAGCTACTGTATATGACCGACCACAAACGTCTTCTACTCCCACTCACACTCAACCTCGGGGACTTCAACGATCAAGGAGAAGAGAGTTTGCGCAACGCTCGAACACAACCCAGCATCTTCACTGTCCGACGCTCCTAAACCTCATCTTCGCATACAATGGCCTCCGAGGTCCCAACCTCTGCTGCTTCTCCCGAAGCTGTCAGCGACTACAAGGAGCCTGTGCATGATGATATAGACATGGGTGACACTAATTTCGCTGTTCCAGATCGCCCTGCTGGTTGGAAATACCGCGCGCGCAAGATTGGCCCCCTCAACATCCCCTGGTATGCCTCGCCGCGATTCCAGCTGATCCTGGTGTCCTTTGTCTGTTTCTTGTGTCCCGGCATGTACAACGCTTTGGGTGGTCTTGGAGGAGGAGGAAAGACGGACGCTACACTGGCTGATAACATGGTTCGTACTACCCACCCGCATCTATGCCACTTACGCTTCCCGATAGAGCCGAAAGTTTCGCAATGCTGACATTGATACGTTGACTGCAGAACACAGCTCTCTACTCCACATTCGCCGTCTTTGGTTTCTTCGGTGGCACGTTCGTCAACAAGCTCGGTGTCAAGGGCACGCTTGCCTTTGGTGGACTTGGGTACTGCATCTATGCCATCGCTTTGCTCGCATCAGTACATGCCGACGTTGGCGGTTTCAACATCTTTGCTGGTGCCCTTCTCGGAGTATGCGCTGGTCTGCTCTGGACTGCCCAAGGAACTATAATGATCTCCTATCCCAAGGAGGGTTCCAAGGGTAAGTTCTTTGCCGTTTTCTGGGCTATTTTCAACCTGGGAGCTGTTATTGGGAGTTTAGTAAGTTCCGCTTCACTCTTCCATCGAGTCTGCATTCAACATCATTTGTAATTGCGCTCCATACACCCTTACCACATCCTAACCTTTCCGCCAGATCCCACTTGGACAGAATATCCATGTTACAACCAACAAAACGGTCGGAGATGGAACTTATATTGCCTTTATCATCCTCATGTTTGTTGGAGCATGCCTCGCCCTTTTCCTCTGCAACGCCAGCGACGTCATTCGTCCCGATGGATCCAAGGTCATTCTGATGAAACATCCCAGCTGGCAATCGGAATTTATTGGTCTCTGGGAAACCCTTCGACACGAGCCCCTGGTCGTCCTCCTATTCCCCATGTTCTGGTCCTCCAACTGGTTCACAACCTACCAACAGAACAGCGTCAACGGTGCCCATTTTGATACCCGCACCAAGGCTTTGAACAACCTCCTCTACTACCTCGCTCAGATTGTCGGTGCCATTGTCTATGGTGTATGTATGGATATTACCTGGGTCCGCCGTTCGGTTCGTGCCAAACTATCCCTAGGCCTTCTTTTCGTCCTCACACTGGCTATCTGGGGAGGTGGATTTGATTACGCCCAGGGATATACTCGTGAATCCGTCAATACAGACCCCGATAAGGGACCAGTCGACCCAAACTTCAAGCCTACCGATTGGCAAACCTCTGGTTATGCCGGACCCATGTTCCTGTACTTTTTCTACGGATTCTACGATTCCGTCTGGCAGGCAGCTGTTTACTGGTACGTCGTTCCATCCCCAAGTTCTAAATAAACCTGCTAACACGAAACCAGGTATATGGGCGCACTCTCTAACTCTGGTCGCCGCGCTGCCAACTACGTCGGATTCTACAAGGGTATACAATCCGCCGGTGCAGCCGTCATCTGGTCTCTCGACGCCCGCAAAATATCCTTCATGGCCGAATTCGCCTCGACCTGGGGTCTCCTGCTCTTCTCTCTCGTCTGCGCCACGCCCGTCATCTGGTTTAAGGTTAAGGACCATGTCACTGTTGAAGATGATCTGATGGGCACGGATGAGACGCTCTCTGATGTGCTGCCTGAGGGGCATGCCGAGAAGAATGGCGTCTGATTTAGATAATGGGGGAGTTGCGATACGAGGGAGTGCGTGAATGATTTTTTCCCAAGACCAATGTTTTCACTATTTGCCTTTTTCCACAAATGGGCAATCCTTGGAGCATTTATGCGTCGAATTAGCGTTATGATGGAACCTTCTTAATGATGAATGTGATAGCTAGGCTTGAGTACTACGGTACTATAGTATGCTATGAATGATACTTATGAACGTATCATCCACCTTCAATTTGTTCTGAAATGAAAGCAGAAATGTAATGTGAGTTATTCTGGATACTGTAGATCGTGAGCTAAGTGGCGTTGCATAATCTCATAATTTCAATACGGGTTGTCAAGCGTTGCATTTGCATTTGCTAAGGTTTCGTTACGAGCTAGCATTATAGCCATTTTATTTACTTTTGAAAGCAGCGCAGTGCATGCATGCTTTTATAGTACATATACACACGACCTTCCATTCTCACTACGCTTGTATACGTATACGTAAACTCATCTGACAGATCTATGTTATATCGCTAGGTTATATACCTGCATTTTGGTAAGGAAGGGAGGAAGGAAGGAGGAGAGGAGGAAGTAGGAAGGGAGGAAGGATGGAAGGAGGGAAGGAAGGAAGGAGGGAAGGAAGGATATATGAAGAAAGATAGGAAGGGGGGTTGGAGGGATGAGTATGGAGGGCGTATGGCGGTTTAGAGAGTAGGTGTTTGAAGAGGATTGGTGTATGATAGTGTGGTGGG
>QGMI01000838.1:0-17483 GCA_007821535.1 Lachnellula occidentalis | reverse complement strand
ATATTATATATATATTTAGCCCTTAGCTTCAAACAAATAATAAAAGGCTATTTGATAGACTATATAGCATTTGCTTGAATGCTTTTCATATTTATATACATAAACTAGGCTACTAACTCTAATATAGCCCTATTTCTACGACTTTAGTTAGTAGATCTAATAGAGAAGGCAATAAAAGAGACTAGTTAATAAAAGTGCTACTTATATCAACTCTACGATATACATTAGCTCGAAATAGGCTTATTTCACTCGATATTCAAAGCATTCAATAGGCTTATAATATACAGATAAGTCTTAGAAAGAGTCTTTAAAGGCATTATACTAAGGTATATCGGATATATAATACCTTAATAGAGAAACTTAATATATATCGTCAAGTGCTTATAAAATCTAAATAGTAGTATTTTAAATTTCTAAAAGAAAAAGAGGGAAAAGAATGCGATATTATCTCTACTATATTCAAGTCTTATAAGAAACTCTGATATCTAGTTAAACTAGAGCTATTATTCGATATATCAAAATAGCTATTTGATATATAAAGAGAGCTAGAGAACTATGAAAAGTTTAATAGCAAGGATAAGAAATATAAATAACTAAAAGAGCAAGAAGAATAGCAAACGTGAGATTTGCTCTCTTATACTACCTTTTTTGATAAGTCTCTAATAAATTAGTACTAGCAAGATAGTAGTAAGATTGCAAGCTAGCTTTATAGTAAGATTCAACTTAAGCTTGAGTATTTAAGAAGCAAGATACTTAGACATTCTATTGCCAAGGCCTAGGCCTACTAGAAAGTCTATAAACATCTAGAATATACTAGAAATAAAGGGGCTAGCTATATCTTTACAACTTTATAGAACTAAAGGAAAAAGATTATACTAGAGGTTACTATATATAATAAACTTCGACTTTGTTTGCCTAACTACTATAGACTACTAATTCTAGATCTTAATAACTTTACGAAAGAATTACTAGAGTTAAGTAAGAACCTTGCTTTATAGGAACTAGAATATAAGAGATAGAGTATATTATTCCTAGGACTAGAGCTAATTATCCCCCTTTACCCTAAGACTATCTAGGCAATTGATAACTAGTACTGAATGTAATAAGTAGAGGAAGAGATAAATTTAGTCAAACAAGAGTAGATTCGGTTGATATATTTTATTAAAGACTAGCTTCAAGTAGTTCTATACTAGAGGTATCTTCGTGATATTAACTTAATAGGAAGCTATAGCTACAATTAGATTGTATAATCTATCTACGCTAAATGGCTTGATACTATAAAAATGGCCGAGGGCCTTATATTACCAAATGAAAATCTTATTATAGATAAGCTTATAAGTCTAGTTGAAGATTTAAATAATATATAAACCCTCCTTCTTATCTTTATCTACTAATACTTACCCTATAGCCCTTCTTAGCCCTCTTTACTCCTAGAATAATAATCAACTTATTTGCCTTATAAGGCCTTTAAAAGATATACTACTATAATCTTAACTATTAATTTTAGTACTAGAAAATGTATCAGAATCTAGTATATGAAGCTTATCCCTATATAAGGATAGATTTAAAGAAGATAAATTATAAGAAGTTAAAGGTATAATAGAAGATGTTTTATAGTAGGAAACTTCGTAGGTAGAGGAAAGACTAATAGAGAAGGTTAGTAAAGAAGATAGTATAGATAAAACCGATAATATACTTATAATGCTAAGTATATAAATCAGCTAAACTAAACTATTAGGATATAGAAATAGAACTATAAAACATATAATATTATATTACTATATAGGGAGGTTTAGGAGTATAAGGGCATACTAGGTAATAGGGCTACTTATAACTTTAGAATATTAGATATTCAATAGTAGGTTTATAGCTACAAAGTAGCAATAGACATTTATTACTTTATTTATACGATATCTATCTTCTATAAAACCCCTTCTTTTATACAATATCTAGCCTCTATAATAACCCTTCCTTTATACTATATCTATCCTCTATAAACACCTTTCCTTTATATAATAATCTATTCTCTATAAATGCCCTTCCTTTATGCCCTAAACTATCCTCTATAACTTGAAGTCTAAAGCATTGTATATAGTTAATCAACTTGAAAGAAAGCCTTTGCTTTAGTAATAAGTATAGCTACTTTTTGTATTACTTATATCTAGGTGAGCTAGGTTTTACGTATTCGAGTTAGCTTATATAGTTATATTCGCGGAGACTTATTTGTTAGGGATGCCTTATTCTTTTACGCTTTACATAGTACCTAGGTACTTTAATAGCCTTCTAGGGTAACTATATATATAGCCTTACTAGGAAACATTTATTAAGGACTTAGTAAAAGAGGACTAGAAAGCATTAGTATATACTAAGGTATGGTATTAGCTATATCTAGGCCTAGTAGTATAGAGCTTTGATTTATAGTAAATAGCTACCATATCTATCATAAAAGGTCAGTTGCTAGTTTCTATATTATAAGAATACGTACTATACTAGGCAAAGCAAGCTATATAGCAAAATAGATACTATTAATCTCTACCTCTCTTATATATTACTTAGCTTCTCTTCTTTCAAGCACTTGTTAAACGTCTTAAATGCTATTAGTTATAGTATAAGTTGTAAGGAATTTAGTAATAAACTTAATAATTGCTATAGCAACCCTAGGAAAGAGGCTTTTACTACCCTGATTCTACTATTAGTATCGCGAAGTAGACCTCTATAGGACCCTAGTGTATACCTATTCTATTATGATATAATGCAAAATTTATAAGGTTTAGAAGAAAGGAGTAGAAAGGGTTTATTAGTACTGAATATCGATTTAATATTTAATTAGCAAGGTTTAGTAGCTGCAATTAACTAGTACTAGGAGGCTATATATTTCTTATATTATCCTACTAATAAACAGCTTTATAAGGCTAATACTTTCTTACTAGACTATACCGACTTAGTTAAGGTATACTTCTTACTTATAAAATTATTATCTAAAATCAACTTTTATCTTTACTTTACTTACCTCGCCTAAAGATAATAGTAAAGTAAAGAACTAGCTTAAAGACTACTTTTCCTACTATCAATCCTATAGTTAGAAATCTAGCTCTAAAGAATTAGAAACTAATAACTAATTTTCTTTTATTAGTAATACTATATTAACAGGCGCTTCTACGAATAACTCTACTATTAGTCTTAGATAGAAGAGTAGCTACAAGCTCCAAATGATACTTATATCTTATAAGTAGGCTTACTACTAAATCAGGCCTCCAACTAATAGAATTAGCATATAAATTTACATTTAGAGGAGATATCTTCTACCTTTATATATATTTGATCTAGAATTAGAGATAGAGTCTTTACCTGAAGTAAGTAGTTCTTTATTCGACTAGTTTATAATCTAATCTAATTATAATAATAGTACGAGACTTCTCTAGGTATAACCTTGATATTATATAGTTATTTAGTTAATATAAGTACTAGAACCCGAACTTTACTAACATTATACTACCTATCTAGCCTATCAAGTCCCTAAATAATCCTTATACATAACTGCCTAGCCCTAGATATAGATCCTTCTAATTAGAATAAGACTTTCGACTTAGTTAATACTATTCTATATAATATAGATATTAATATCTTTTTGGACTTTAACCTACTATAAATGATCTCTACTAAACACTCGATAGTAACCTAAGCTAATATAGTATAACTTATAGTAATAATATAGGTGATCTAGGCCTAGGCTGACAAGAGGCATAAAGCCTCTAAGGCGAAATATATAGAATTAGAAGCTTGTAGCTAACGTACTAACACTTTAGTAATATACCTGATTATAGAGAGTCATATAACCTTTTTCTTGGATTATTATTAGGATATATGTATTTCTACGGCAAATATTCGTACTATATATAGACGTGCAAATACTAAGAAATATAACTTTTCGCCTATTGTAGACCTTAAATTTACTTATATCTTACTTTTAGATCTAACCTACTACTAGAAGCGCTCGACGATCGATATATACTACTATCCTCTCTTTTATAAGTACTATCAAATATTAGTAATCCTATAAACTACTAGTATATTCAAACTCTCTTATCTCTTCTAGGATTCTTACTAAGCTTTATAGACTCCCTTATTTGCAATAGGCCCTCTGAATAGATTCTTAAGGTCTTATACGCCTTTTAGTATCTTAGGATTACGATACTAGAGTATAGTATAATATCCTATCTACTTAACTCTATAGGTTTTCGATACGTCATTTTAAGGTTACTTATAACTAAGCCTATAAGAGAAATCATTAGGTTATATTTCTAGTTTACCTTCTAGGGTATATAGTCATATTAGCATATAATAGGTACTAAAGAGTTCGATAGTATAGCTATAGCTACTACTACAACTCCTATCTATATAACCTTTAAAGTATTCTATCTTATAACCTAAGAGCTCTTTAAGAATAACTTAGATACTAATAAATATAAGACTATAAAGATAGAGACTATAAATGTCCTTTTATATAGTTACGATATTAGAAGAGTTATATATATAGTCTAGATAGCCCAAACCCCTAGTAAGGAATATATTTCCTTACTACCATTTATAAGTATTCTTTCTTACGCTTAATATAAGAACCTATTATAGGACCTATCTCCTACGCTACTACTTTCATTCATAGTACTAGACTAACCCTTTAGGCTTAATAGTACTATAGAACCAACTTTTAGAATAGACCTCCTACCCCTACTAACTACTCCTACTTCTATCTATATTATTATACTATTCTAGATTCGAAACTTCAGACCTATAGTAGAAATATTAACTCTCTCTACTATATTACTACCCTTAATCTAATCTATAGCTATCTTTAATATAAATACATATAAAGAGCAAGCTTATATTAAGCTGCTTCTTACTAGTAGGATCTACGACTACTAGTATAAAAACAGATTCGCAAAGCTAGGTAGTACTTATATAGCAAAATAATCATTCTAAACCTTATAGTATTAAGAGTTTGATATAGTTATTCTACGAATAAGGTTGCTCTATATAGAATAGATTAGGTTATACAATCCTAGTCCTAATAGCAAGTAAGTAATCTATATATTCTAAACTTTATAAGTTGTCTTAATACTAATTAATCGTCTCTACTATTAGGAACCTAATACCTTTATCCTAAAGAAGAGTTTGAGCATTATATAGGTAGTAGACTCTTAAAGTCCTAACTACTATCTTATTTACTAAAAGCATAAACTAAAAGTAGTAGAATTCCTAATTATAGACCGTTATCAACCTAATATGCTTCTTTTACTACTACTCTTTAATATATCTTACCTTCTTTCTACTTTTAAAGTTTCCTGAGTTTATTCTTACTTTACTTCAAGTTATCTTATTAGTACAAACTCCTATATCAATAACTAAGACCTAGGCCCTACCTATTATTACTACCTTTTTAGCCCCTCCTTATATATCCCTTCCTCGCTTAGCAATAAAAACCTTTATAATAATAGCATAGGTATTATATTAAAACCCTTATTAAAAGTTATTAGGCTCTAGTATATTCTCCTTAGAACGACTTTTCTTAAGCTCTTCTACCTACCTCCTACTAATATATACCTACATTTTTCTTATTCTAGTATATTATATCTCCTATAGCCTACGAGTTCCTTTTCTACGTCTTATTAAACCCCGTCCCTAAAAACGTACTAGCTATAACTAATATCTTTTTGTATTTCAACTTATATTAAAAGTAAAGTACCTACTATAGAGACGCTAGTAACTTTATAATACTTCTTAGCCCTACCCCTATATAGAGGCAGGAGATAAGTATTCGACTTAATATACCTAGGTAGATATAGGAAAGGTAAGAAGCAAATTATACTATATAACTTAAAGTAAAGACTAAGTAATATATTAGGTTCTTCTTTTACAAACTAAAAACCCCTACCTCTAAATAGTATATACTCTCTACTATAATATCATGTTTTCCCTATTAGTAGTATAAGACTAATATATATTATCCTACTAGCTATTTGCTAGCCTTTTATATATACTGCCTAGGAAAAACTATAAAGGACCAGATCTAATTATATGCCGGTCTAGGCTAGTACCTATATTTCTCTCTATACTACTCTCCTAAAGCTACTCCCCTTAAGCTCTACTTCGAAATCTAAGCCTTAGTCTAAAGTTAAGATATTAAGTTTAGGCTAAGGTAATCATTTCCTATTTCTAATCCTAATAATTTATATCTTAAGCTTAAGGTCAAGATCTAATATATTTCTCTTTTGCCTAAATCTACTATATAAGCTCTACGCTATATTTTACTAATTGCTTTTATACTCTTATAGCTTGAAATATAGCTATATTAAGTATCAAATCGATTAATATAAAAGGTATTAATAGCAATAGCATAAGTTGTAGAAGTGCTGATATTTGCTAGCTAGAGTCTTCTATAACTGTAGTAGGTTGTTATATTTGAGCAATAGATTTAGCCTATGATACTATAGGCGATTATTTACTACGTAGAGGTATTATAGTAGTTATTTTAGTTTTTTATACCTTTTAAGGCATACTTCTCTATAGATATTAACGTATATATAATAAGACAAAGGCATTTAGTATAAGTATATTATAGTAGAATTTCTCTATAGTACTATTAGTTACTAATCGCGATATATATATACTACTTAGGAGAGATAATAGATTAGGAATATAGTAAAGCCTTAACGTTAGAGTATCTTACTACTTTTAAGAGTATAACTGCTCTATAATTGATAAAGGTATAGTCGATAAAGGAAGAACAATTTGTAATAGTATTATTATAGCAAGAGGGTTTAGGAATACTATAACCTAATAGTTTATTTCTTTTATAGCCCCTATGCTAATACTAGCTACAAAATACTAAGAAGCGTTTAGATTGCTAAATATAGCCCTTAGGTTCTATTTGCAGCTCGTGTCTATAATCTAACTTAAATGTTTTTTCTTAGTTACTAGCTTTGATTTTCCTAATCTAGCATTCTTTGGTTTCCTTATAAATGTATTAGGCTATTGAGTTAGTTTAATAATATACTAGCTATAATAATCTATAGCAAGCTATAGTATGTTACTATTACCCTACTTTCTTATAGTCCTAAGGTCCTTTTTAAAACCCTAAGACTTAGTTTCATAGTATTAATAAAGGGAGAACTATATATAAGAATACCTAAAACTGATAATATATCTATACTATAGAAGAAGCTCCTTATATACTAAGCCCTAAAAGTCCTTATAGCTATAATAATACTAAGCAAGACTATGATAATAGCAATTTCTATTACCTTTAACATTTTTAGTAGTGAAGTATATATCTCGAAAGTTAAAGTCCTACTAGTTAGGGTTATTTAGTACGATCTTGAAATTTATATATAGTTTAGATCGTTCTCTTTTATATTCTTGCAATTAAGACTCTATATAGTAAACTAGATAGTAGCTATCCTCGGGCTATAATAGAAAGTCTCTAAATGCTTTAGGTTCTTCTATATTAATTACTACTTCCTTTATCTTATCTAGTAAGATCTTGAAATTACTAGAATTATTATCTACTTTCTTATTAGAGATAACTTAATCTTTAGCATTTTGAGATAGGTTTATTTAGTTTAGAAGTAGTTGCTTCTATATGTTATTAGTAAGAATTATATATTATTAGACGAAACATACCTATAGTAGCATCGGGCTAGGTTAAGGGCAGTTCTACACGCTAGGCAAATAACTCTAAATAGGGTTACTAAGACTTTCTATAGGATAAGTAACCTTACTTATAAGCAACTTTAGATTGGGATAATCATATACTAATATAGAATCTATAATAGCTAGTTTAGTATTATCTAAACCTTCCTTATAGATAACTATAGCTTTAGTATCTCCTTTAATATAGATCTCTTAGGCTAAAGTGTTATTATTCAGAGCGTAAAGTATAGTAATATCCAAACCTTCTTTATAGACAACTATAGCTTTAGTATCTCCTTCAATATAGATCTCTTAAGCTAAAGTGTTATTATTTAAAGCGTAAAGCATAATATTATCTAAACCTTCCTTATAGATAGCTATAGCTTTAGTATCTCCTTTAATATAGATCTCTTAGGCTAAAGTATTATTATTTAGAACGTAAGGTATAATATTATCTAAACCTTCCTTATAGATAGCTATAGCTTTAGTATCTCCTTCAAAAGGGATCTCTTAGGCTAAAGTGTCGTTATTTAGAATATAAGGTATACTACTAGCCTAAGTAGTCTTATTAGAGGTTCCTTCCTATATGTCTTTTACCTGAGCTAGAGCTTTAGTAGTAGCTATACTTGCTATAGTAGGGATTTCTATAATAGTATTAGGAATGATCTAGTTAGTCTATTTGTAAACAGTTTGCTATAATTGTATTTCAGGTTCGAGGCTCTTACTAGAAGTTATAGTAGGATTTTATTTAGTAGTAAGGGCAATATTAGTTTAAGGATAGGTATTAGACTATACTATATATTAGCTAGAGTACTAGATAGAGCAAGGGTTAATAGTATACTCTAATAAAGGGAAGCTCTATACTATTAGAAATGCCTATATTTATAAGAAAGGATATAAGATTATCTATATCTCTAGGAGGACCTTAGCTATAGGTTATATACGCTATACTAGATTTCATAGAGAAGAGAGATAGTTATATCCTATAGTATTATAAAATGTAGTAAGTTCGACTTAGCCTTAAAGGTAGTAGAAGGATTTAGTATTTAAATAGTAAGACTTAGGCAGAGTTCGATATTAGGCGTAGTAGTATTATAGTACTCGTAGTAGTTAGTAGTAATAACTAGAGAGGTTTTTTTTAAGCTAGTAGTTAGAGAAGGAACTCTTGATATTATCTCTAGTACTAAGTATAAGAATGTAGATATTATTAAATATCTTAGACAGTTAGTATTAAGTTTTAAACCTATATAAGTACTAGTATAAAGACGACTTTGATAATCTTAGTAATACCATTTCGTATATTTGTAACGTTTCAAATAATATTTAAAATATCCTATTCTACATTATTTTATCTATATAGCAAGTACGTCTCTTTTAATATAGAGGAGATTTTAGTTGATTTGTGAATTTAGGACTATAGAATAATATAAAGAGTAATGATTTCTATAGTATTTGTACTACTATAATATCATAAAGACTATTTGAACCCTTGACCTATATCCTATATAAGATTACTAAATTAGACTATACGATATCTTTATTCTAGTATATCTAACGTAATAGAATCTATATCGTTATCTTTACTTTCTAACCCTAAGTAGGTAGATAACTCTTTGCTATATAGTTAGTTACTCTCCTTAGATACTATATATAGAGGCTACTACTTATTATTAGGTAAGACCTTATTATATTTGAGCTAAACTGTAAATTGTGAATATACTAGTATATAAGGTATATCTCTCAAAGTGTTAGGATATTCTATAACTTAATAAGAATATACTTATAAGATTATAATACTATTTTGTTAATAGGTATTCCTTTCTCAGGAAAAGTAGTAATATATAAGATAAGGGCCTACTATTGCTTGTCTATTATATAGGGTAAGATAGGGTAGAGGGAATATATGCTTTTAAGGATTTAGGTATTGAAACTACTAAGATTATTCGTAAGGTTAGGGTAGTAGATATTATCTAAAGAGAATATAGTATTAGTTATAGTTTACAAATTCGTAAAAGGGAACTAGAAGGCCTTTCCTTTATGTATACTAATTGCTCCTACTTTATATAAGCGTGTTTTCTATAAGGATATCTCTATTTAGAGCTTTTCGTGAATTAATAATTTCTAGAGTAGATCAAGTAACTTTGTAGTAAACCTAAGCTTCTTCTTAAGACTAAGGCTATCTATAGCTTGATCTGAAAACTTAGTAGCTTGCTTCTCTTATATATATAAGATTATTATCTTAAGTTAGCTACTATTAAATTTTAAAGTAACTTTAGGGTTAGCTAAATATACGTTTAATATTAATCTGCCAATCTTATATAAGCGCAGGTATAGATATAGTAACTAGCTAGCCTTCCTAAGTACCTTAGCCTTATTAATAGTCATAAGACTAGTTAACTATTTAGTATCTTCTTGATATATAGCGTGCTATATGGTAACTAGGATAGTATTAGTATTAATCTAGAGCTAGAATAAAGTTATGTATAAGCTAATACCTCTCTCTTTTATTCTTCTTCTTTACCCTTATTATCCTCTTCTTTATCTATTCTTTTATTATCTTTATTATCTTTATATTTATAATCTTCTCTATCTACAGCTCTAGATTTCTTATAAGGCTTATTAGAATCTTGTTTTCGTTATTACTTTTTAGTTCAGCTATATGTTATTACTTATGATTTAGCTATATTATATATAAAGCTTATGCTACTATCAGGATAGGATAGTAGAAATAGTATAAGTACTCAAGTTGTTTAAGCTATTTGAATTATTTCAACTACTAGACTGAGTTTCGGTTAGTTAGCAAGCTAGCTAGCTAGCAAGTAGGGTAAGAAGCGCGATTTACTCTTACTCGAGCAACCTTATCTTATTCCTATACCCTTAAACCTCCCTATACCTATACTTAGAAACAAACTAAATTCCTTATATATCTCCTAGCTTTTCTAGCTCTTTAAGCTCTTTAAGCTCTCTAAGATATTAACTAAAAGTATCTATAGAAAGCTTAAAGAATTGCCTTACTGCTTTAATCCTACCTAGGGCCTTAATTAATATATTAGGACTATCTTCTAAAAATTTAGAATCGATTTTACTAAGTATAAAACCTAGTATATCTTATATATATATAAAGTCCCGGATTGATCTAGTATAGACTAATATTAATTGGGTCGTATAGAGCAACTCTAGAGGTAAAAATCATTCTACTCTTACCTTAGGCGCTAGCTATATTTTTAGTATCGATTAGAGCCTAGTATATATATCTACCTACAAGTTATCGCCTCTATATAAACTAGCTCTTAGACTAGTCTATCTTTATCTATAAGTGGACCTAGCTCCTCCTCTATACTATGTACTACAAGTATCTAAGCTATATTCTTATTCTAATTAATATAACTCTCTACTGCCTAGTTCAATAGCTTCTATATCTACCTTCTAAATAGCATATACTTCTCTCGGTTCTGAGATTAGCTTGAAGTATATAATAACCCTTGACTATATAACATTTAATATATTATAGAAGCTAATTAGAAGAGAATATATTTAGATTAATAAGAAGGAAAGCTTAGGCAACTTAATAGGCAATAAGTATAATATATAGGGCCGCCTTATAATATTGTGCTATTATATAGATATTATAAGATGGTCCAATATCTAAAGTAGACTATTAGACCTTTTAGAGATAAAGAAGGCCTTACTTAAGGATAAGCTATAAGAAGCTTTAGGATAGTACCTTACTTTTACTTATATAAGATAGATAAGGTTGATAGATTTACCTATTACTAGTTGATATCTACTAAAGAATACTATTTGCCTATATAAGCTACTTTCCCTCATTACTATAGTAAGCTCTTTTATTAGCTACTAATAAATATATTAGAGTAATATTCGACTAAGTACCTAAGCTTCTATATATATCTTAAAGAGCCTAGCTAATAATCGATCTACTATTTATATTACTATGATATAACAAAGAGTTGCCCTTATATAAGCTACTATAGATAAGCAAGATAAATCTACCTATCTTAGTAAGGAGAAAATTACTATATAGGAGGATAAAAAGTTACGTATAGTTTAGGTATTTGGCAAACTTGTTATAAATTAGATATTTAACTATTCTATAAGAAGATTGATAGTGTAATAGGAGGTATATAAAGAGACTATAAGAAGATTAATACTTGCAATACAATAAAGTAGGAATATTATTTATATAGAAGTCTTAAGGTATAAGTAGGCAAGTAGGAGGATAGTAGATATAATTACCAATTTAGTAGCTTGTTTTGTTTTTCTATGCTTTTCTCTAGTAGGGGTTTCCTATAATAATCGTAGTTATGAATATAGATAGATTATAGATTAAGGATAGAGGAGAATAGACTTTTATAGGAATTTAGCGTTTAAGGATAAGAGGTCTATGGCGTAACTAAGGCTTTACTTTTTAGATACCTAATAAGAAGGATAATTAAGTAATAAACTAATATAATAAATAAGCGTTCTTACTTGTATTTCTAATTTAGATTGCAAGTCTACTTTATACTTATAATATATTTTATGGTTTTAGATATTTTTATATAGATAGTAATCATCTGAGATATATCACATATTGCAAACGTTTAGAATAGTTCAAACATCTTCAATATATTTAATACTTAGAATAGCCTTCTAACTTACAAAAATATATCTTACTACTTCTTATTAATTTAATTCCTATATTATATCTTAGAATTCTAGAATAGTTAATATATTTAAGATACTAGATAATATAAGATTAAATATAAAGAACCCTACTTAATTGATTAGCTTAATTCTTATCTATAAATATCTCAAAATTATATAGTAATACAATTTATCCTTCCTTTCTATTATTATTTATTATAGATAAGAATTAGTCTATCTTAACTAAAGAGTATCTCAAGCTCTTTGATTCCTATTAATATATTCTATGCTTATTACTTCCTTTGGAATTAAATCAATATATAACTACTACTACTAGACGTTTTAGTAATACTTTATTTGAAGAGAACTCCTTGATTTATATATGTTTTGAATTAGGAATTATAAATAGGAAAGCCTGTAAGGCGAAACCCTAGTTCGAGCTACTACTTTAAAAGAGCCCTTCCTATATACGAATATCTTTATATTATAAGCTTAAGTACCTACGGAAAAAACAAAGTGCTTGCTATAACTTTCTACTTTAGAATCGCCTTGCCTATATACTAATTTAACAAGCTTTAACTAAATTGCTTAAAGGTTAAAAAGATAGCTCTTAATACTTAGTAGACTATAATACCTGATTACTAAGCGGAGGTATATCCTATAGTTCCCTAGATAGCAAGCCTTAATAACCCTTTAAAGATATAAGTCTATATCTTATAAATTATAATATTCGATTAGTCTTTGATAGTATTATGTTTATCTTTAAGCAAGTAATAGAGAATAAAATAGGAGACTAAGGAGTATAAGATATAAGTCTTACTTGATATAGACTAAAAGGGGGTAGAGGGAGACTAGTAATAGGTTCTACGCAAATAGATATAGTATAAAAAGGGCGCTCTAGAAAGGTAGGAGGGTATTTAGTAGGAAATGTAGTTTAGAAACAAAAAGTCTAAGATCTTATTAGAGAAAGTACAAGTTCTATAGAGACTAAATATAACTATTATACTAAAGATAAACTAGTATAAATATTAGATATTAGTTAGATTTCTAAATACTATCCTATTCCTCAAACCTTTAGATTATTAATTATCTATAAAAATTATATAAGTATTTAATTGGCTTAGATTATTTAGAAGTAGCTAAAAGTAGCATTAATCTTCTTGAGTATATAATCTAGATAATGCAATTAGCCCGAATTATAATAAATTAGATCTTAGTATATAATTATAGTAGATTCTTGATTTTAGAATATAAATAAAAAAATCAGCTTGAGTTATAGTAGATAGGATAGATTTCAGCATATAGTTATAATAGATTCCTTAGTCTAGAATACAAATAAAAGGATCAGCCCGAGTTATAGTAGATAGGATAGATTTTAGTATATAGTTATAGTAGATTCCTTAGTCTAGAATATAAAATAAGGGGATTAGTCTAAGTTGTAGTAGTTAGGATAGATTTTAGTATATAGTTATAGTAGATTTCTAAGTTTAGAATGTAAATAAAAGGATCAGCCTAAGATATAGTAGTTAGGATAGATTTCAGCATATAGTTATAGTAGATTCCTTAGTCTAGAATATAAAATAAGAGGATCAGCCTAAGTTGTAGTAGATTATATTTTAGTATATAAACTATACTTATAGTTATAGCTAAATCTAGGAACTATAATCGATTCTAGGAGTTATAAACCTATAGTTATACATTCTATAATAAAGTTAAATACTATATACTTATTTTATTATACATTATGATCTATATGTTATTTGACCTTAAATAAAATAATTGCTATATAGTTTGCTAAATATTCTATCCTAAACCTTATATTCTAGAAAGATAGGAAATTCTATTAAATAATAAGTATATAGTAATTGTTCCTCTCTTCCTACTTATAAAAGAACTCCTATATAAATAGTTATATCCCTATTATATATTTGCTCCTAATAAAGAGAAAAGGCATCTAGAAAGACATAGATAGATATTAGTTTTTCGAATCGAAAGAAAGGATATATATATAGTATTAATTGTAGGGCATCTGTATATACCTAAATACATAATATAGATTCTTCTATATAGTATTAGCATCTATAGACTTGATTTATATACTATCTCAACCTACTAAATAGCTTAAGCCAAGTAGCTAGTATATTAAGAGTGTCTAACTCTAGTTTTATTACTCTAGGTAGCTCTAATAAGCCTTGAGTTTTAAAAGCAAACTATATCTATAGATAATTTACTAGTACTTTTAATTATATACTACTAGAAAGGAAAGAAAAAGAGGTATAAATAAATTTAAGGACCGTTTTTAATACTATAGTAAAGTCAGCCTATACTAGAGCCGGTACTAGAGCCGGTACTAGAGCTAGTACTAGAGCTAATACTAGAGCCAGTACTAGAGCCGGTACTAGAGCTAGTACTAGAGCTAGCCTACTAGTAGAGGGCAATCTAGGTGCTGACTTTAGACTTAGAGATAGTAGTATTAACTATAAAGGTAGTAGTAGGAGTAATAGTATTAAGTTTATTAACTATAGGACTAGGGAAAGTAGTAGTATAAGTAGTATTATATTATATCTATTAGGATAATATCTCGACCTAGTACCCCCTAAAGAGCAAGAATAAAGAGGAGGGTATATTTTTATATTAAAAAGAAAGATAGCCCTTTAGTTTAGATTTCCCCTATTACGATCTAGAGGTATAGCCTAGAGAATTGATTGCTATAATACGTTTTTTTAATAATCGCTATATTAGCATATATTTACCTACCTATAGTAGCATATATATATACTTACTAGATAGAATACTAGCTAAGCCTCTATGATTTGTAGGTATGCTACTAGAGAAGGGCAAAGGATACCTGAATATAAAAATATAAAATCACTCTTTTAAAGTTAGAAAGGGAAACATAGTATTATATATATCTTGTTTATTTACTACCTAATCTAACTAAAAATCAAAAGGAAGGAAACCTTAGAGTAGGTAGTATAAGTATACCTACTCCTAGTACTATATCTAGTATAACTTCTTATACTTATTTCATAATAAAAGCTACTACTTTCAGTCGTATTATACTAATCCTTCTTAGTAGATCAAGTCTAGAACACTTTTAGTAGCTGTAATTTAATCATAGCATAGTAGTCTTTTATTCAAATATCCTCTTTATCTAGTAAAAAGGGAGTACTAAAGAAGAATTATTATAGAAAACAGCAAGTATAATAAAATTTGCTATAATATATGCCCTATACAATCGAAGATAGAGTCTTTTTAAGAGTCGCTTGACTATTATATCCCTATCTTTATAAATAAGATAATGTTATTAGAATAAAGTCATAATTATATACTAAGATATAGTAAGATTCGCCTATATATATATATATATCCTAATAGCTTTTTCTTGGATAGAAAGCTAATGAAATAGATATAAGAAAACATAAATACTAAAAAGATTAAGGATTTACTATAGCTTAGGAGTATAGTATAAAATAGATAGAAACTTTTCTATAGGTATAAAAGTAGTATACTGAAATGCTTTCGTATTAAATAATATTAGATAGTAGGCTAGTAAGGTTTATTTTAAGTAAGTTTAAATCTTATCGCAAATTTACGTTTAGTATTTTAAGTATCAAATTCTATACTATTATAGCAAGAATTAGTTTTTACGTCTATTATTTTAATAGAATATTATATACTAAATATTCTGATATATACTAATTTCAAGACTTAAAGCGAATTTCATAAATCATATAAAGGATAAATTAAGAACTAGTTGCTTAGGCGTAAACCCCCCTTTCTATAATATTAGGTATACTAATTAATAAATGCCCTTTCCTTAAGACTCCTTCTTTATTAACTAAAAATTCTACTTTATAATATAAGCCTTTTATTCTCAAATCCTATATCTTTCTCTATATTAATAAACGTATTACTAGAATCTTTTAAGGTCTAAGGATATATTCCTTCTATTGACTTATGAAATATTTAGCTTAGTATAATAATATTAAAATTATAGGAATAACTTAAGCTATTATATATTAGAGCTAGTATAAGTAGTTTAGACTTAAGAAAATTTGGGGGATTTAGTACTAGTAAAGAACTAGAAGAGAAGGTAGATATTCTTCTTCCTAAAGACTTATAAGAAGTAGACCTTTCTCTTCCTAAAGATTTAGATAAAGAAGTAGACATGCTCCTTTAAAGGCATTCTAAACTTGATAATATAAAATCGTTTATAAGTCTATAAAATCCTTTCGGCAAGGTAGTATTACTATCCTAGCTTTTGTCATTTTATATAGTAGTAAAATCTACAAATATAACAAGTCTATCATTCTATTTATCTAACTAGATAATAAAGGCTTATTTAAAAGCCCTCCCTTTTGCTAGAATGAAATTATTAATCTTTGTTTTGTAGATATTAACGAAATTATTATTAACCTTTCCTTAAAGCCTAAGCCTATTTAATAGGTTTATTATAACTACCCCTAAGGCTTTTCGTCACGGTCGTTCTACATATTTATATGTCTACATATACTGTATAATAGTTTTTTGAACCTCTAGTAGTAGACTATATCGATTGTTTCTATTAATATTAGCCTATCAGAGTGCCCTAGCCTCAAAAGTCAAATCAAGTTACTTTATAGCCTATATATATCTTAATAATCTATCTTAAAATTCGAGTTTAAGTTCCTCTATTTGCTCGTTATACTATCTACGAAGCTATTATATATATTAGTTGTTTTACTAGTATCTTTCTTATAATAGTAGTAATCCTACTTAGGCACAAGGGGCTTTATAGGATAAAGGACCTATTTTTCAGGCTAGGTAAAGATTATAAGTACGAGGGTACTTTAAGATAATCTAAATTATAAAGGTAATATATATATAGGTAACGGTTATAGGCTTAACATTAAGCATTAAGAAAGATAAAAGTTATGAAATATATTATATCTAAGGGTAGATAAGTGCCAGCATGCCTATAGTTATATAATAGATTTCCTTTCTTTATTTCTCGTTCTATATTATTACTCTAGCGCTATAGATAATAGACCTGCTTAGTAGGCTATGAGTACTACTATAGACATAATGAAAATGATTATTATAAATTATTAACTTACTTATTAGAGTCTATGACTACTACATATATATTTTAATATATAATATAATAT
>QGMI01000837.1:0-17527 GCA_007821535.1 Lachnellula occidentalis | reverse complement strand
AATATAAAAATATTTTGTATAATTATCAACAAAATGCCACAATTAGTACCTTTTTATTTTATAAATCAAGTATCATTTGCCTTTGTATTACTTATAATAACAGTGTATATTTGTTCAAAATACATATTACCTAGATTTGTTCGTTTATTTATTTCTCGATTATTTATAAGTAAATTATAATTTACTTGTGTAGTTTAACACATATGTGTTTATACATACAAATAATTAATTTTATATTTAATTGCATAAGATTCTTTTATTTTTATCTTTAGTTTTTGCTGGTATTAGATATCATTTACTATCGAATTCAATCATTATTTGACCAGAGTAATAATTCATACCAAGAGGAAAAATAAAATAAGATAGGCCTTCTTAATACCCTTATATGTAACAAAGTTATAAAGACATTTTTGGTTTATTTTAGTTCTATATATCTATTTATATATCTATGAAGATATGTTTAATTCATATACAAATATATTAAGTCCCTTAGATCAATTTGAGGTCAGAAATTTATTGAGTTTAAATGCTCCTATAATAGGTAATTTAAATTTGTCTTTAACTAACATAGGATTATATTTAACAATTGGTACTCTATTAGTGTTAACAATAAATTTATTAGCAGTTAATTATAATAAAGTTGTTAGTAATAATTCATCTATAGGTCAAGAATCATTATACGCTACTTTACATAGTATTGTAGTAAATCAAATAAACCCTACAAGAGGACAAATCTATTTCCCTTTTATATATACTTTATTTGTATTCATATTAATAAACAATTTAATAGGATTGGTTCCTTACAGTTTCGCATCAACGAGTCATTTTGCTTTTACCTTTTTCCTTAGTTTTACCGTAGTATTAGGTGCAACTATATTAGGATTCCAAATACATAAATTAGAATTTTTCTCATTATTAGTACCGGCTGGTTGTCCTCTAGCTTTATTACCTTTACTAGTTTTAATTGAATTTATATCATACTTATCTAGAAATGTATCTTTAGGACTTAGATTAGGTGCTAATATATTAAGTGGTCATATGTTGTTAAATATTTTAGCGGGATTCACTTACAACATAATGAGTTCAGGTTTTATTTTCTTCTTTTTAGGTTTAATACCTTTAGCTTTTATTGTTGCCTTTTCGGGTTTAGAATTTGGTATTGCCTTTATACAAGCTCAAGTTTTTGTAGTATTAACTAGCAGTTATATAAAAGATGCATTAGATCTACACTAATGTCATGGAATATTTTACGCGTTAATTTGCGGGATATGTAGTAGACGGTTCTACGTTTTGATTGCAGATCTTAAATAAGGGGTTCGATTCCTCCATATCTCTAAATTATTTATACTTTATATTTTTACATTTTATCTGTAAAAATGTAAATCATATATAATAAAAAGAATTCCTTTTTTTATTTTGTGATACTAATAGAAAAAATACTATACATTTGTATAATATTGGAAAGTCCGGCGCATATTAAGCAAAAATACATAAATAATATGAGTGTTAAATTAAAATTAGGGTATTTAACAGAAAATATTTAACATCTTTCTAAAGTAAAATGTATTAATAAAAATATTATTATATACAGTAAAAGATGTTCATGAACTTACAAGCCCGATGTCATGCTTTAATACAGTTTAATAACTATTACAGGAACCGGCTTAAAATTATCCAAATTAATATAATATATAAATATAATATATATTTATATATTATATTTAAACAAGGTTATTAGTAATGGTAGTAACAACACAAAGATATAATTCTTTGGATTATACGCTTAAAAAAAACATATAAGAAAAGATATATAAATTCTTTTTTTTATATATAATCATTGAAATATAAAGCTAAACTTAGCTTCTAGTGTAAAAACTTTTTCATATACCTAATATACTAGCTCGTTTGTATATTAGGTGTATGTAATGTACAGAGTTATTATAAAGGTTGCTATTAACTAAGTATAAAAAGGAATAAAGACAATGTTTTTTGTTAATTCCTTTATTATATTTAATATAAATATATAGTAAAAGATTACTACTAGAAAAAAAAATTTAACTTACACACATCCTATTAACATCTAGAAAAAAAATAAAAAATAAAATATATATAAAAAAATGAGAATTTTTAAAAGTCATCCTTTATTAAAATTGGTTAATTCATATTTAATCGATTCACCACAACCATCTAACTTAAGTTATTTATGAAACTTCGGTTCTTTATTAGCTTTTTGTTTAATAATACAAATAATTACAGGTGTAACTTTAGCTATGCACTACAATCCTAGTGTACTAGAAGCATTTAACTCCGTAGAGCATATTATGCGAGATGTAAATAATGGATGATTAATTCGTTATTTACACAGTAATACAGCTTCAGCTTTCTTCTTTATAGTGTATTTACACATTGGAAGAGGTTTATATTACGGATCTTACAGAGCTCCTAGAACTTTAGTATGAACTATAGGAACAGTTATTTTTATATTAATGATAGTTACAGCTTTCCTGGGTTTGTTACATAGCCCAAAATGGTTTATACTCAATAATAACAACAACAACAACAACAACGACAACAAATATTCTAAGAGTTTTGCTAAGGTAAAGCCATTAAATGCAATAAATAAAAGATCTTTTTCTACTTCAAGTAAAAAAAGTTTCCAAGTATCATTACCGCGTAAGCAAGATAGTGTAGAATTGAATAATTTTATATCAGAAAAAAACCTTAAACCTGTGTTTATATATGAAAACCTATCAGATAATACTGTTAAAACTAGAGTATTAAATGAAACTCGTATGCTTAGTGGTATTTATTCAATTTTAAATAAGGTTACTTTAGATTATTATATAGGATCGGCTGCTACAGGTAGATTTCATGCTAGATTCTCTAATCACTTATTTAACTTTCATGGTAGTAAAGTGGTGAAGAATGCAGTAAAAAAGTACGGTATATCTTCATTTGCATTTATAGTTTTGGAATTGTTTCCTGAGGTAGTAAACAAAGAGAACAATAAGCAATTATTAGACTTGGAAGACTTTTACTTAAAAGCTTTATTACCCAACTATAACATCTTGACTGAAGCTGGTTCAAGTTTTGGTTATAAACATAGTGAGATAACCAGACTAAAAATGAAAAACAGTTACAGTGAAGAGCGTAGATCAACTATCGGTAGTTTGAATAGAGGTAAAAGCTTATCTCCTAATACTATTGAATTGATAAAAAAAGCGGCTTTAAGCCGTACAAAACCTATCTATTCAGAACAATCCATTAAAAATATGAATAAAAAGTCCAAAGCTATACTCGTATATAATATGGATTATACAGTATATGGAGAATTTCCTAGCATAGTAGATGCCGCTAAATCTTTAGGTTGTGATCAGAAAACAATCATTCGGGCTTTACAAACCCCAAAACAAATATTGAGAAGACGTTGAATTGTTAAGTATGTTTAAACATAAGTTGTTGTATGTTTAGCGCCCCCCTATAGGGTGGCGTTTGAGTTTAAATTATAGTCCCACAAGTAAAACCTTTTTTATGCAATCTGTGGAGAGAAATAAAAAAGAAAGTGGAATAGCCCGACAGGGATATTGAAGAAGACCAATAGGCTTCTTTGGCAATGTTAGTGAATACGATCAAAGAATTTTTAATCTTGCTTTATTTAAAGGCTAATCACTAGAGAAATACGAGATTAAAGGTTAGAGATCGTCGGTTATCCATATAATCGCGACAGACTGGGTCACTAATGGGTGTCTGAAATGATGCTTAATGCACAGTCGAAATAATTAGTTTAAGAGATTAACAGGTTAAACGAATTCAAAGTTTATCTGGTTTAATATAAATAACTTACAGTTTATATTAAATATATTTGTATGTATTACCTTATGGACAAATGTCATTATGAGGTGCCACGGTAATTACCAACCTTATGAGTGCTATACCATGAATTGGACAAGATATAGTTGAGTCAAGAAACAACACAGAATATTGTACAATGGTAGGTACTGGTTTAATTTTGCCTACCTTAGGTACTGTTAGTGTACATGCATTAAATAAAGAAAACAAAAAATTAAGATTAAATAAAGAAGAATATCTTACTATTCCTTCAGCATTTTTAGCATTTTTAGCGGGTATAATAGATGGAGATGGGTATATTCAAATAACTAGAACGAGCAGAGGGTTTATAACTATAAAACTTGTAATTTCTATACATTTAGAGGATATATCTACACTAGAATATATTCAATCTGTACTAAAACTAGGTAAGATTACGAGATATCCCGATCATAAAAGTCCAACTTGTAAATTAATAATCAATAAAACTGATATACAAGAAGTTTTATTTCCATTATTTTTACACCATGGTATATTCTTTTTAACTGATACTCGTAGAACTCAATTCGATTTAGTTATGTTTATTTTAAACCATGACATAAAAGTTTTTGATCAAATACCTGCTACGATAAATATTCCTACCTGTTTTGAATTGCCTAAAACAGCTTCAGATTACTTAAATTTGGTGTTTTTTAAAAATTGAATTGTGGGATTTACAATGTCTGAAGGTTCTTTTTTCCTAAAAGCGAATAATGATGGATGTTTTCAATTAAAACAGAGAATTCATGTACTGTTATTTGAAGCTTTTAAATTGGTGTATAAAACAAACCGTAAAATAGATACTGAAAAAAATTTGTATAGTCAATTTGCTGTAAGTTCTAAAGCAGATGTACAGAGAGTTATTAATTATTTCTCATTCTCAGGTTTTCATCCTTTAATTGGTTTGAAAGGTATCCAATATTTAAACTGGTTAGACCTTTTACGTAAGAGTTCTCGTTATAGTAATCTTAATTTTCCTACGTAGTTTCAATATAAATGCATTTACACTAACAATTTTGTGAGATAGGCTCCTTGAAATAGTAATGTTTCAGTGGCTAATGAGGTGAATTGCAAGAACATCTATTTAACCTAACCTCCGGTTAATTAGATTATTTGCAGCGAAGTTTGACATGGAATATATATGTGTCAAAAACGTTCAACGACTAACAAGTGAGCATTACCGCAATAAGCTTGACACGAGTACCTCACAACCTTTTTATAACTTTTATTATTTAATTTATTCTAATTAGAATACACCCTATAAAAAGTTATATATTACCTAACCTTATGGTTAGTTAGTTCTTTCCCTTATTTATATCAATAAAGGGATGCTTGCTCAAGGCTGTTATGCAGCCAAAGCAAAGACACAAAGAAAAGGTTGAAGATATAGTCTAAACAAAACTGAAAAGTTTTGACGATAAATTTTAAATTATTTATCTAAATTATTTGTTATCTGAGGAGGTTTTTCCGTAAATAATGCAACTTTAAATAGATTCTTCGCATTACATTTTGTATTACCTTTTGTATTAGCTGCTTTAGCGTTAATGCATTTAATTGCATTACATGATAGTGCAGGATCTGGTAACCCTTTAGGTGTTTCAGCTAACTATGATAGATTACCTTTCGCTCCTTATTTCTTATTTAAAGATTTAATAACTATATTTATTTTTATAATAGTACTGAGCGTATTTGTATTCTTCATGCCTAATGTATTAGGAGACAGTGACAATTATGTTATGGCTAATCCTATGCAAACACCCCCTTCTATAGTGCCTGAGTGATATCTTTTACCTTTCTACGCTATATTAAGAAGTATACCTAATAAATTATTAGGTGTTATTGCTATGCTTAGCGCTATTCTAATGTTATTAGTTATGCCATATACTGATTTAAGTAGAAGTAGAGGTATACAATTCAGACCTTTAAGTAAAATAGCTTTCTATGTATTTCTAGCTAATTTTTTAATTTTAATGCTTTTAGGAGCTAAACACGTTGAATCTCCATTCATAGAATTTGGTCAAATTAGTACTGTAATATACTTTTCACATTTTTTTATAATAGTACCTTTAATAAGTTTAATAGAAAATAGCTTAACAGATATTTCTATTGTTAAAACGGGAAAGAATAAGTTTATCTAAAATAAACAAAATGGGTTTGAATCCAGATGATTTACCTGTTATAATGCAAATAATTAATAAAGTACTTAATATAAATTAAATCTTGTACCTACTACATGAAATGATAAGTGTATTGAAATAAATATATTTACTCTTTTTCCTGTTGGTCATGTTAATCCCTCAAATTTTTACTTTCTTTATCCTGCTATAAACAGTATATTGTCAGCTGAAAAATAAATATTGAGTATGCGTGATTGACGTAAGGAATTAATCGAGAATAACATAAGTGAGCGTATCATTAAACATAATGCTATGTTAAATATGCCATCTTTAACTGATTTACAGAAAGAAAAAGCTTATGTTTTAGGTCTTGAAAACAGAAATATACCTTCAGAAAAATATCCTAGTCGTTTTAGACAAAGGATGATTTTAAACTCTACCATTTCTGAACAGATTATTTTAATCATCCGTGATCCCTTAGGCGCAGGTGAAAGATTGACATCTATCTCCAGAGCTTTAGGCTATCATAGTTTATTATTTTCAACCGAACAAGCACTTATGCTTTTAAGGTCGATAATGATTAAATTATTCAGAGATTCTGATCCAATACATTCGCCTAAGCGGGGAAAACCCTTAGGGGATCTTGCCATTTCGGTAGTAATGTATTTGACTGGACATGTAGACCCCAAGGCGTCCCAACTCTTGGAGAACCCTCTTTTTAATTATCAAGAGAATATTGAACAAAAGTATTTAGATATGTCTAAATTACTTAAGTCTGAGAATCCTTTGATTGATTCCTCAGAGTGATTTCTACTACTACGTAGTAAGGAGGTACCTCTTAGTGATGCAATTTTTGTCGAAAAACATAAAAAAGGTTTAACTAGGAGTGTAACTACATTAGGGTTGGAGTTGAGTAAAGAATTAAAAAGTCTTTATCACAAGAAGATAAGTTTATATTAAAGTTAATACTAATAAAGTAATACTTAAATATATTCTTTTCTCCACACCTGCCTTGGTTTTAACGGATAGGAATTTTAATACATCATTCTTTGAAGCTGCAGGTGGTGGTGATCCCTTATTATATCAGCATCTTTTCTTATTTTTCGGTTTCGGATATTTAGGTATGGTTTATGCCATGATGTCTATTGGTGTATTAGAAATTGTTTGTTTGAATAATTTCCCTCTTATTAGCTCAATGGTAGAGCAGAATACTTAATATTTAGATTCAAGTTCAAATCTTGGCTAAGAGTCTATATATATATGCTATATATGCTATATTTAAATATAGCATATAATTCTAGAGTAAAAAATAACGCCTGCTACATTTATATGGATATAATATTGTTTTTTCCTTTAGCTTGGAAAAAGATAAATCACATTATGCCTGTCTCCCATACCCAATCCTTCGAACAAACAAATTCAAGAAAAAATGAATGTGAACCTAATCAGCAAAGTAACGTACAGAAGGAAAGTAGTATTTCTTTATGAACGGAGAGATGATTCTTGTCATCAAATGCTAAAGATATAGGAACACTATATCTGATATTTGCATTATTTTCTGGATTATTGGGTACAGCTTTTTCAGTTTTAATAAGATTAGAATTAAGCGGACCTGGTGTTCAGTATATTGCAGATAACCAATTATACAATGCTATTATTACTGCTCACGCAATATTAATGATATTCTTCATGGTCAAAACAAATGCAAGTATGTTAAATGTTAAATCAAATCTATCTTCAAGCTTGCCATGTCGTAAATATAGCACTGGTAATATTGTCGATAATTTTGATATAAAAGTATGTAACGATGATAATAAAAGTAATAAAATTTTTAAACCTAAATTTAAATATGTAAAAGTACTAGTAGAAGATCCTTATAACAATAGAGATATAATACTTAAGGTAACCAAAAAACAAAAAGGTGTTTATGTTTGAGAAACTTTAGACGGTAAAAATATGTATGTAGGTCATTCTATTAATTTATACAATCGTATAAGTTCTTATTTTATGCCTTCAATACTTAACACCAAAGCACGTAGAGTTCTTAGATATTTAAATAAACATGGTTTCAGTAATCTAAAACTAATAATATATATTATGGATATTGATTCAAGTTTAGATCAAGTAGTAGCCTTAGAGCAACATTTTATAGATACTTTAGATCCAAACCTTAATGTAGATTTGGTTGCTAGTGGTTCAGGCCATCATGAGCCTATGTCTCAAGAGATGCGTAATAAACCACGTAAAGAAAGAGGTACTCCAGTATATATATATGGTGCTGAAACTCTTAATTTATTGTATACATTTGAATCAAAACAACACGCGTATAATACAATAAGTATCCATCATAAAACTTTAAATGATTGTTTAGACTTAGGTACTTTATATTTGGATCATTTCTTTTTATCTCTAGATGTACTTGAAACTGAAGGTACTAATCAACTAACTTTATATGAAATAAGTACTTTAATTTTAAATAAGCGAAAATTATTTAAAATTAAACACCCTGCAGCTAAAAATATACTCGCAGAATTTAAAGATGATGCAAGTAAAAACTTAGATTTTGATTCGTTAAATAGTTTAGCTAAACATCTTAAAGGTGATCGTCAAGTAATAAGAGAATACTTAAAAGGAATTAAACCAAGTTATTATCGAGGTAAATGGAAATTTACTTACTTATCATAAATTTAACATACAGAAAAATATATAATTATATATAAAAAGCATGGCCGGGTAAGGTAGAAATGCTTTACTTTCTTTTCACTATATGCTGGAATCCCTTTAGAGCTATTAGAACTAATAATACAGACTTTCTTTTTTGAAAAGCGGTATAATACAGTGACATTTTAATAGATTAGGCAATCAGCAGGAAACCAAATACATAGGGGCTTATTAAGCATTAAACACCTATGTTTAGTAGGATCCTCAGAGACTACACGTGAAATACCTTAGTAAAATATTTACAGGTAAAGATATAGTCCGGCCGTTAGTGAAAATTAACGGATAAACGCATGCCAGCTTTAATCGGGGGATTTGGTAATTTTTTATTACCATTATTAGTAGGGGGTCCAGATATGGCATTTCCCAGACTAAATAACATAAGTTTCTGATTATTGCCTCCAAGTTTATTATTATTCTTATTTGCAAGTGGTATAGAAAATGGTGCTGGTACTGGTTGAACTCTTTATCCTCCTTTAAGTGGAGTACAAAGTCACAGTGGACCAAGTGTGGATTTAGCTATATTTGCTTTACATTTATCAGGTGTAAGTAGTTTATTAGGTGCAGTAAACTTTATAACTACTATACTTAATATGAGGAGTCCAGGTATAAAATTACACAAGTTGGCTTTATTTGGATGAGCTGTAGTTGTTACAGCTGTATTACTATTACTATCATTACCTGTGCTTGCCGGTGCAATAACAATGGTTTTAACGGATAGGAATTTTAATACATCATTCTTTGAAGCTGCAGGAGGTGGTGATCCTATATTATACCAACATCTTTTCTGATTTTTCGGTCATCCAGAAGTTTATATATTAATTATACCAGGTTTTGGTATAATAAGTACTGTGATATCTGCTAGTTCTAACAAGAGCGTTTTCGGTTATCTTGGTATGGTTTATGCCATGATGTCTATTGGTGTATTAGGGTTTGTTGTTTGAAGTCATCACATGTATACAGTCGGTTTAGACGTGGATACAAGAGCATATTTCACAGCCGCAACATTAATTATTGCTGTTCCAACAGGAATTAAAATTTTCTCTTGATTAGCAACATGTTACGGAGGATCTTTACATTTAACACCTGCCATGTTATTTGCTTTAGGTTTCATATTTATGTTCACAATAGGGGGTTTATCGGGAGTCGTAATTGCTAATGCGTCACTTGATATTGCATTCCACGATACATATTACGTAGTTGCTCATTTTCACTACGTATTAAGTATGGGTGCAGTATTTGCACTATTTAGTGCATGATATTTCTGAATACCTAAAATATTAGGTTTAGATTATAACAGAATGTTAGGTAAAGTGCATTTCTGAATATTATTTATAGGGGTTAATGTAACATTTTTTCCTCAACATTTCCTTGGTCTACAGGGAATGCCGCGTCGTATAAGTGATTACCCCGATGCTTTTGCAGGTTGAAATTTAATTAGTAGTTTTGGTAGTATTATTAGTGTAATAGCTACTTGATTATTCTTATACATTGTATATGTACAATTAGTTGAGGGTAAAGCCACAAGTAGATATCCATGATTAACACCACAATTCTATAGTGACAGTTTACAAACATTACTTAATAGAAGCTATAATTCATTAGAATGAGCGTTAAATAGTCCACCAAAACCACATGCATTTGTAAGTTTACCTTTACAAAGTTTTTCTGCTACCCTTCCGCTATTATAAACTTAGCAAAGCAGAATTAGAAGCTAGTTTTCTAAAAATGAGTGGGGAAATAATGATAATCAGGTAAAAACAATCTAGCAAATTGTGTGTTAAGGTTCAATTCCTTATTTATTAAATATAAACTTAACATAGACATGAATCTTAATCAAGACGAAATAAGTAAAATGGGTGGTAAATAATTATAATATATAAATTGTTTATTTAACGTTGTTTTATATTCTATTTCAACTTTAAGTTCATATTTCTTTTTATTGTAACATTTAATTTGTAACTATATATATTAGTATATAAAGAATTAGTTTAATTGGTAAAGCAACTAAAAATCATCTTTTTAGTATAGAAGTTCGAATCTTTTATTCTTTTGTGTTAATAATTTCAATTATTTTTTTATTATTATCTAATGCCGTCACTTTAAGACGAGATAAATCTATACTTTTTAGTAGAGTAGCTATTTTAGCTGTACTCTATTCTTCATTACTTGCCTTTTTTTCTTTATTTCTGACTTTTTTGAATAGAGGTGTAGGTTTATTTGGTGGTTTATTCCATGTAACTAGTACTACACAAATATTTCACTTATTTATATTTATATTAAGTGCGGTTATATTACAGTTAACTGCGTTTTATCCCCGAAAAGTTTGAATAGCAGCTTATTCTTCAATAAGCCAGTTATTTATGAATAACTTATTGTATTATAGAACTAAAATAATGGATAAAATGGGAGAACAATTTAAAATAATAGAATATCCTTTAATTTTATTATTTATTATAACTGGGGCCGTATTTTTAATTTCCACTAGCGATTTAGTTTCTATATTCCTTTCTATAGAATTACAAAGTTATGGTTTATATTTACTTAGTACTTTGTATAGAAATTCAGAATTAGCTACTTCTGGTGGTCTTACATATTTTTTATTAGGGGGTTTAAGTTCATGTTTCATTTTATTAGGTACAAGTTTATTATATGCAAACTCAGGTACAACTAATTTAGATGGAATATATGTAGTAACAAGTATAAGTGATCTAGGTAATTATAAAGAAATAAATAATTATATTTTAGATTGATATAAATCTGATTATATTAATATTTCTTTATTAATTTTAAGTGTAGGTTTCTTATTTAAAGTAAGTGCTGCACCTTTTCATTTCTGATCTCCTGATGTTTATGATGCTATACCTACAATAGTTACAACATTTGTAGCAATAATAGCTAAAATATCTATATTTATATTTTTATTAGAATTAGTACATTATACAAGTAATTCATTATTTAATTATGAATTTAGTTGAACGTCCAGTTTACTGGTTAGTTCTTTACTTTCATTAATTGTAGGAGCAGTATTAGGTTTAACTCAAATTAGAATTAAAAGATTGTTTGCTTATAGTACTATATCGCACGTAGGATTTATATTATTAGCTTTAAGTATTAATAGTATAGAATCAATCCAAGCTTTTATCTTTTACTTAATGCAATATTCTATTACTAATTTAAATGCATTTATTATACTTGTTAGTATTGGATTTTCTCTTTTCTATTATGTTAATGATACTAAAGAATATAAACAATTAGCTGAAAAAGAAAATTCTCCGATACAATTGATAAGTCAATTGAAAGGTTATTTTTATATAAACCCTGTATTGGCTTTAAGTTTAACTATAACCATTTTTTCTTTTGTAGGTATACCACCTCTTATAGGATTTTTTGCTAAGCAGATGGTATTAAGTGCTGCTTTAGATAGTGGTTATGTATTTTTAGCTTTAGTAGCAATACTAACTAGTGTAATTAGTGCAGTTTATTATTTAAATATAATAAAACAAGTTTTTTTCGATAAACCAGAGTATAAAATTAAGGACGAAACGAAAGATATTAATCTTGAGGCTAATATTATACAAAATAATGTTCTAATAAAAAAAATAACATTTAAAGTAGATAGTATTAGATTATCAAGTCCTTTAACTAATACTATATCAATATTATCTCTTACGATACTATTATTTATGTTTATACCCCAAGAGTGATTAAGTATGGCTAATATATTAGCATTATTATTATTTAATCCTTAAATGACAAGTACAACTTGTTTTTAGTTTTTATACCAATATTAGCTGTTATATTATTAGCAGTTAATTTATTATTTGCTCCACATAATCCTTACCAAGAAAAAGATAGTGTATTTGAATGTGGTTTCCATTCTTTTTTAGGTCAAAATAGAACACAATTCAGTATATCTTTTTTTATTTTTGCACTTCTTTTTTTATTATTTGATTTAGAAATACTTTTAGTTTATCCTTATGTAGTTAGTGCACATACAAATGGTATATATGGTTTAGTGATAATGCTAATATTTTTTTTAGCCTTAACATTGGGTTTTGCTTTTGAGTTAGGTAAAAATGCCTTAAAAATTGATAGTAGACAAATGCTTACTTTAAATAACAATAAAGCAATATCTGTTTCACTTTTATCAGGTTTTAGTTATGCCTTAAATACTAACACTGTAAAAAGGCTTACTTTAAATAAGAATAAAGCAGTTTCAATGTCGTATATATTAACATTAAATTTTGTTAATGCAAGAGTTTTTAGTAATACAGCTATTAAACATGGGGACTCTGAAATGATGACAAAAGTTAAAAAATTGACAGAAAAAAGTCAAGCATTTCAAAACTCAGCTAAAGCTATGTCTAAATCAATTGAAGAAAAGAATAATTTCAATGGATTAAAAGATAAAGAGTGAAATAAGCAAACAGAGTTTATAAAAAAATATTATGATCTTTTAAATAAACAAGACAAAGATAAAGCCGTAAATTTATTTGATGATGGTCAAAATATGGATGGTTTAATAACAGAGAAATTAGATAAATTAGATTTAACTAAGGTTGGGGACTGTAAAAAAGCAGTAAATTTATCAGATTTGTCTATTAAAAGTAAATACAAGATTTTTGATCAAATAAATGCTATTTACAAATCCAGAATAGATAATAAGATTACGAAAGGTGAGATTAGTCAACCTGAAGTAGATGTATTTACTATATCATTGGGTAGAAGAAAACTAGAAAGAGAAGCTTTTTTAAAATATAAAAATAATTATATTAAAACTATTAGAGATAGAATTAATAACACCAATACTACAGAAAATATTAATAAACCTTCTTCTTCAATGGTAGAAAATATTAATAAACCTTCTTCTTCAATGGTAGAAAATATTGTTAAACCTTCTTCAGTTGATCATTCTGCTTTTGTAGATGTACCAGCTACTCAAGATCTTATAGACACAATTCTATCTCTTTGATATTAGTTAATTTATTCAATATGTTAATTATTTAAATTATTTTTTTATTATTATCTAATGCCGTCACTTTATATAATAGCAATAGCTCGTGGTTACTGTTTTTATATAATAGTTCGTATTATTAATTTTAAGCTACTACATATAAATATATGCATTTAAACTTATTAATAGTAGTTATGATTATTTGTGACTTAATTGGTGTTAAATTATATACTGTTTTATTAAATAATTTTAATACTATTTTTAAGTAAATTAACCTAATAGGCGTTTATGTGTTATAAATATGGAATATCTTTTTGGTTTTTTATTTTACGCTGTAATATTACCAGCTATAGTTGTTTATGATAACAGTTAAAGTTATCATGTTTGTATTTTGTTAGTTATTCTATTATATCGACATTAGACAAAAAAAATTACTTTTAAAAATATATATATATAATATTATGCTTAACCCTTTAAGCATATTATTATATTAAATCTATCTATAATAGATAGTTATGATATATTATAATATTTATAATATATTATAAGCTGTTTAATGGTTTCAGTTATTTAATATGTTTATTTATATTTATTATTGAAGTATTTAAATTTAAATTAATAACTGAAAAACACGAAAAAAAAAATATGTTAAACTTATATTTAAATTTATTTAATATTTGCGATAGTCCTAGACCTTGAGGACTTTACTTTCAGGATAGTGCTACTCCTCAAATGGAAGGGTTAGTTGAATTACATGACAATATTATGTTCTATTTAGTTATAATCTTATTTGGTGTAAGTTGAATATTGATATCTATAGTTAGAAATTATACTAATATTAATTCTCCGATATCACATAAGTATTTAAATCATGGTACATTAATAGAACTAATATGAACAATTACACCCGCATTAATATTAATATTAATCGCTTTTCCTTCGTTTAAATTATTATATTTAATGGATGAAGTTAGTGATCCTGCCATGTCAGTATTAGCAGAAGGTCACCAATGATATTGAAGTTATCAATATCCAGACTTCTTAAATGCTGATGAGGAATTTATAGAATTTGACTCATATTTAGTACCAGAGTCAGATTTAGAAGATGGAGCATTAAGAATGCTAGAAGTAGATAACAGAGTTATACTTCCGGAATTAACACACGTAAGATTTATTATTACTGCGGCAGATGTTATTCATTCTTATGCTTGTCCTGCTTTAGGTATTAAGTGTGATGCTTACCCAGGTAGATTAAATCAAGTATCTGTTCTTATTAATAGAGTAGGTACTTTCTATGGTCTTATTGAACAATGGCCAAAACTGTAGTGAACCTATGGTTACAAATCATCAAATTGCGGGAAACCCCTAAAGAAATCTTAACCAAGTAAGTATGGTAACATAACTTATGGCACAGGTAATGACTCGTGGTATGGTAAAATCAAGATTTATTATTCAATGGGCAATCCGCAGCCAAGTGCCAAGTATATAATATTTGGTATGCAGTTCATCGACTAGACGGTGGTTGGTATTATTAGTCTTAATAATGCTTAAGGTATAGTCAGCCCCCACCTGAAAAGGTGCAGAAAAATATGTTTTCTTTATATTTTTTGTTAAATAGATATTAATTTGTTAAATATATTTAGGGATCTCTACAATAGTTTGCTAAACTTATTTTAATGTAAAAATAAAATCTTAATATAAAACACACTCATGAAGCGCTTGTCTTTCATACGAAATACTATTGTAGTATTTGCATGATACAATTAGTAGAAGTGTTTTTAATAAACACTTCATATTTGATAAACGTATTGGATTAGGTTCTATAGCTACTGTATCTTTAACTAGATATTTTAGTTCAAGTAGATCTTATAGTTCAATTAGACCTTTGGCAAATAAACCAGAGTCTTTAGCGTTAGAGCATATCAATAGTGGAAAACCTACTACTTCATCAATTATAAGTAAAATATTATTAAATCAAAATTTAATAGTTACTGACTCTAAATTAAAAGAATTATTAAAAGTTAAAGGTGTTGAATTGGATCTTCCTATATCTACACCTGAAAATAAAAAACTTTTAGCTGAATTAACTGGTAAATCTAACTATAAAGGTTTCTCAGGTGTATATATCTTTATACATAAAAATACAGGTCATAAGTACGTAGGTTCATCTAATTTACTAAGACGTAGAATGGATTATTACTTTAAAGGTGATTACCCTTTAAAGGGTAAATTTTTACCAATACTCCACAAAGAAGGGCTAAAAGCTTTTAAAGTAGTAATATTTAAATTAGATAGTAATATATATAGTAATCAAGACGCTTTAATATTAGAACAGTATCATTTATTAAATAAAGAATTCAACTTGAATACTTTAAGAGTTGTTAATGCAGGATCTTCAAAAGGTGATGCTGTATATGTTTATGATTTAACATGTAGTACTCTTTATTATCATGCTAAATCTCATATTGATTTAAAAAGAGTGTTAAAAATACATACCGAAACTAGTAAAAAGTATGTAGATTATAAATTACCATATCTTAATAAATTCTTACTATTAAGCTATCCTATACCTACTGCTCTAACAAGCAATCTTTCGGTAGATGAATTAGTAGATATGATGCAAAAAGAAAGACGTGATGGCTATATATTAGGTACCCGTAGAAGTATTTCAGTAGAATTAGAAATTAAAGAAGGAAATACATTTGTAGATTATAGAGGCCAAAATTTTTATTTTGATTCTTTAACATCTTGTATTGAATATTTAAGAAAATTAGGTTTAACAATTAAAAGAGACACTATTACTAAATATATAAATAATGAAAAAGTGTTTCATAATTTCTTATGTAAATACTCAAATAAAGTTTTACCTGATAATTTTGAAGAAGTAGGATTAATTATTGATGAATATAAAAAATCAAAAGTTGATAGAGACTTAGATTTATTAAAAGTTAATAGAAAGAATAAACCTATTTTAGTAAAAGGAGAATTTTTTGATAAACAATTTGAAAGTATTACAGATACAATTAAATATTTTAATAGTTTAAATATAAAATTAGATAGAAAAGCTTTATATCTTTGTTTAAAAGACGGGAAAATATATAAAGACTATTGTTTTTCTTATATATAACTAGATAAAAATAAAAAACTTTTTTCTCTTACTGGTATAGAAATAAAGATTAAACCATTACATTAAATAAAGGTAGAGTTATTTCGCAATGTTCAGAAATATGTGGTGTTTTGCACTCTTCGATGCCCATTGTGATTGAATCTGTTACACTAGAGAAGTTTCTTTCATGACTGGAGGAGCAGTAGATTTGGATTTAATACTTTCTATGAATATTAATGATCTATTAAATCCTGCTTCTACTTCTGATTCATCTAGCGTAACAAACCCAGGTTCAAACCCGTCAGGATCTAATCCACCTGGCGCTGGTCCTGAGGGATTCGATTCACTAAAGAGGGGCTTAATGGATAAACTATCAGGGCAATATGCCTACAATCAAGCAGAAAAATATCGTGCTTTTTCTCTTTATTCTACAAACTTTCATTCCGATTTCATCATAGAAAGAGATACAGCTGAAGCAAGGTTTTTGCATACTTGTGTTTTAAATTACTATCCCGATGGTAGATATGTTGTACGTAAAGTAGGAGGAATGGATAGTTTGGTAAATAATAGAGACCTGCGAACTGGACCGGTAAATTTGGGAATATTAGATGCAGTACGCTCAACCAGAAATTTATAATTGTCACTATAGACTATTATAGTTAGGGTCTTGCGCACCCCATAATACAGGGGCTAGAGGTTATATAAACCCTAATACAGGACAACCCTTAAAAAAATAAAGCAAGCAAGCTTTATTTTTTTTTA
>QGMI01000836.1:0-17553 GCA_007821535.1 Lachnellula occidentalis | reverse complement strand
TAAAAAGAAGGAAGGTAGATAAAAAGGAAATAATAAAGATATATAAAAGTTAAAATAAGAAAAAGCAAAGTTTATAATAAGTAGCTACCTTAATAATAATAATAGTAGCATCCTACTACTATTATTACTATTATTATTACTCTTAGATAAAGTATAAATGAGTTAGTAGTTAATAGAATAGTATTATATAAACCTAGATAGAAATTCCTCTAATAATAATATACTATTAGTAAAAAGATAATAATAATTATATTAAATAGTTCTAAAAAAGCTTAAATGTTAGAAGAATAGCAAAGTTAAGATTTTATATAAAGTTAATAAATAGAAGTAGGAATAATAAAAGTATAAAGATAATAATAATAATAATAAAACACTAAAAGGTTCTAGTAAAGATTAGATTATAGCTTTCCTTAAGATATAAATATTAGATACTACCTTCTTAATGCCTACTAGGTACTTTTAATATAAAAGTGAAGAATATAAAGTATAAGAATATTTAAAATACTTCTTAAAATGCTAATCTAAGATGTTAGTAATAAATTAGAAAGGTTAGATATAGAAACTTACTATATGTAAATAATAATTAAACTAATCTACTTTAAAGCTAATAATAGCATTAGAAGTCTAAGTTAAGATAATAACTAAGAGCTAAAGCTTGCTATAGGAATTGCAATAGTAGTAGCTTATAGAAGAAGGCTTTCTAATAAGTAAAAGAAAGCATTTACTTATAAGTAGTACTTCTTATAATAATATATAAAAGCGTCTAAATTAGACTTAGTATATTAGAAGTTGTTAAAACTAGAAGTATTAGTAATAAAATAATTAATAAGAAAATTAGAAGAACTTCTAAACCTAGAATATTTAAGCTAAGTATAAAGCATATCTAATATTATTAAGAACTAGAAAGGTTAGCGATAGTACTATTAATAAAGGAATAGGAAGATATCTAAACCTAGAATACTCTAATAAAAGGAAGAAGTTTAAAGTCTTTCTAGACTAGAGCTAGCAAACGAGCTAGTAATCCCTAAATGAGAAGCTAGTAACAATGTTATAGACTTCTCTACTCTATCCTAATATTATATCCTTATTACTATATTAATAATAGACTTACTATGATAGTATTAAAGAAAGTTAGAAAATATGCTAGACTTTAATAAAATGGACTTAGAAAGTTTTAGAAATTTAGATTTATATAAAGTTGAAATATTATAACTAAGTGAGTATATTATTTAGTTTCTAGTATAAAAATTAGTACTAAATTAAACGACAATCTCTAAAGTATATACTAGGTAAATAAGAATTAAGAAGGGCTAAAGCTAAAAAAAATGATAATACAATTAATAGCATTAATGAAATGGAATTAAATAAATTTAAGAAGAAAGTTAGTAAAATTAAGAATATTATAGAAATCTAGTAGTAAGATTAGTATAAAAACGATACTAAGATTTTTAAAGAATGCGTTTATTACTTAATATACTACTATAGTATCTTATTAAAGCATTAGAACCTTAAAACCTTATACTAAACTAATATCGATATATACGTTATCTAAATATAATATTAGTATAAATAAAGTATAAGAATCTTAGTAGAACTTATACTAAAATGTAAAGTAAATGACTATTAAATAAACTTAATAGTAATAATAAAGTTAATAGTAATATCAAGCGACTAAATAAAAATAGCAAGGAAAATTATAGAAGTGACTTAAAACTAGCATATAAAGTCTATACTTTAGTATAAAAGTTAGTATTAGAGTTAATATAAGATATAAAAGGAAGTACTCACTATTATATCTTTTTAACAAGTTTTGAAAATTGTTAATATTATTAAAAAGCTATAGAAGTAGTTATATTTATATAAAGTCACTATTAATTAGCCAACTCTCTAGCGAATTAGAGAGCGAGCTAGTGATATTAGAACTATTAATATGCTTAAAACGTGAAAATATTAAAAGTTTTAGTAGAATTAGTAAATTGAAGTTAATAGATTAAAATCTAAAATGTGTTATTTAATACTTTAATAATAACTAAATTCTGCTTAAGATATATAAAAAGGAGATCGGACTGCCTAGTATACGTCTTTAGATAGAATAATAATAGTATTAAGACTTAAAAGATTTAGACGTTAATAATAAAGTTTGATTTTTAGACTACTAATGCTAGCAATAAGATAGAAATGTATAGAACTAAGATAAAGCAATAAACGACTTAAAGATATTAATAGCAAATGTATTATATAATAGTAATAAAGTTATAAAAGGCATTAAAAATATTAAGATACTAAGATATAAGAAGTTATAAAGTTTTAGAGATTATAAAGAGCAAAGGAGGTTATAAAGAGGCTAGATTCCAGATTTGGCTTAGCGTCCCCTATTTACTAGAAAAGGGGAGTATGTTTTATTATTAGTTAGGTTCTCGCCTATACGCTTATTATAAAGCATTTCTTTACGTTTTAACTTAGTTTTTAGTAGTAAAATACTACTTTTTATATACTACTTAGGACAAGTAAGTTATTCTATAAGAGACAAATATCATAAGGTTATAAAGCACTATTATATAATCTATAGTCAAGTGCTCAAGTTAGAGGAAGCCTTATAAAACAGGGCTTCTCTACTTACTTAAAACACTATCTATTCTATAATATATTTTATTATAACCTCTTATTATTTTACTTATTAATTATAAGTATTCTATAAGTTAGATCCTAGCCATAGAGTTTGCAGTTATGTTGCCCTTAATAGTAGCTGGCTACTATTTACTAGACACTATGTGAGTCAAGATCTATGAGTTAAAGCATTTTGGATCAAAGCACTTTGGCCCAAAATCACTTTGACTCAAAAAGTGAACCAGACGGGGCCTTACACCTGTCGTTACTGTCACTCACTGCCCCCTTTCAGGGACGCATCCTCGTGCAGCCAATTCTAGTGAATATTACCAGCAAGAAAGTGTTTGAAGCCCTGTCAGGCTGATAATTTCTACAGGAATAGGTCTCGGATCTTCACGGCACACCTGCGGTTCATCACGTCCAGGATTCTACCCTGCCAGAGTACCGGCACATGCTTTGACTTCACTCTCAAGGCCTGATCAACCGTGTGCCCGCTGCTCGGGCACAAACTTGGAGCACTATAGAGCGCGCGAGCTCGAGGCTCCTCTTTAGTCCTTTTTCTCATCTTTTGGAGACCAAATCGAGAATGCACCAAAGCTTAGAGTGGCAAAAATTCATTGACATGTATTTGGAAGCTCGTTTTATGCCACACAGCCTTCTTTGACTTCACCCTTTCAGTTGGATCGAAGAACTACCGGCAACCTCTATGCTTGCGAACATGGCGGGATTCACATCACTGTATGCGCAGACTATATCAGGAGTTTTTTTGATTATTATTACCATCGCCACACGTCGTCGTTACTTTTCGTCTCTGTCCCAAGTACCGGGTCCATTTTGGGCATCTATTACCCGTCTTTGGCACGCGTATCATATCTTTCAAGGTGATCACAATACCAGTCTCCTGGCTCTGCACGAGAAATACGGCCATTTTGTTCGTATAGCGCCAAATGAGGTGAGCGTCAGCAATCCCGATGGACCTACCATTCTGCTTCAAAGGTTGCTCCGCAAGGTACGCTCATCGTGGGCCATTCAACTAGTGCAAATAACGGGTGTGCACTTATTGAGGCTTAGGGAAATTGGTATCGTGTCTTCTCTATGCCAGATTGGCGATATATCACTCCCCAGTCTACCTTGGATCCCACGGAGAAGATCGAGCGGTCGAAGCATTTTATCTCAGGGTACACATTATCCAATCTAGCGCGTTCAGAGGAGTATTTTGATACGAATATCGAGCATCTCCTCGACTGGATGAACCGATACTCGGAAACGCAGAAACCAATGCATCTGGACAAATTTTTCACTTATACCGCATTCGACAACGCAGGAGAAGCTGTCTTTTCAAAATCTTTCGGTTTCATAACCAAAGGAGAAGGCATCGGCGGGTTGATCCAGAACAGCAGGGCTTTGAACAGGTATCTGGCCGTCGCCGTATATTATATCTGGTTTCACCGCCTTTTTGTTGCAAACCCATTAATTACCTGGCTGAGATTGTTGCCGATGGGTCACCTATTCACCATTTCGAAAGCAGCTCTGGAGAAGCGCAAAGAAAACCCTGACTCACGCTTTGACATTGTTGCCCATTGGCTGAGAGAACAGCAAGCTCACCCAGATAAGCTGACAGATCGTGAAGTTGAGGCCCAAGCAACTGTCAGTGTTGCAGCGGGTTCTGATACTGTATCATGTACGTCCATTAATCGTATGGGCAATCCTCTTGCTGACTAGTTCAGGTGCTCTTCAGTCATGCATCTACTTCTTGATCCAACATCCAGAGTCATGGCATCGAGCAAGAAATGAGATCAACATTGCGCAACGTAAGGACTATTGCCGGTCCCGCGTAGTCATTTATAAAGACTCGCTCAACCTCCCCTACCTGAAGTGTTGCATTTACGAAGCCATGCGAATGTTTGGTCCTGGTCCTTTTGGCTTCCCTCGCATAGCTCCCAAGGGTGGTATCAAGATCGGGGACGCTTATTTTGAAGAAGGAACCGTCTTGTCGACCAACCCACAGTAGGTGTCTGCTGTCTCCTTCTAATAGCAGTGATGCTTATGTCCCGTGTAGGATCATGCAGCAATCTGATGAATGCTGGGACAATACTAGTAAGGAGTGGAATCCAGATAGGTGGCTTGAAGGGGGCCTTGATGCAAAGTACAAACATTGGCTAGTAGTAAGCAAATACATGCTCAACAGAAAATATACTTAAACAACTAACATTATACAGTTCGGTCTAGGCTTCAATAGATGCCCTGGAGAGAAGCTCGCTTTAATGCAAATCTTTAAAATTGCTGCTACGCTTGTCCGAGATTATGATATCAAGCAAATAGATCCAACGAATAAGTGGCAATACAAGGCATATTTCACGGTCGTTCCTCACTCCTGGCCTGTATATATTACCAGAGTGCTGGCAGAGTAAATGATCTGCGTCAGCCCTAGCTATATCTCATAGCTCCTATGTATAGTAAATGGATGTTTCTGTAGGAGGCGTGCGTTATAACAAGTGACAAAAAGTCTAGAAGAGCTGATCCTATAGAGGTGTAAAGGGGCTCCAGCTAATACAGTCCTATAGAGCGGGTGAAAACATATGAGATTGATACTAATGACCTATTCACCATTCACTAGTGATTGGAAATAGCTGCTTACATACGCACACCACCCACATAAAACTCTACAATCTATCAAACTTCACTTTACCCGTGTTGGCAACACTGAGTCTGGGTTGCGCCGATTGGGAGTGTTTTCAGGTGAGTGAGAGAGCCAGAATAGAATTAAGGTATCAGTCTGATGGTTTATACGAAGCTTACATTGTCCGAACGAAAAATCTTGAAGAGCAACCGATCTTTATGCTCTACAAGGACATCCAGGAGTACGCGAGTGGCGATCTGTACGCCGCACATCCTACAAGACCCGGTCTCTGGGCTTACCGCGGTCGATCAGACGACATAATTGTGTTTCTTACTGTGGAGAAGACGACGCCTACAACTATGGAGCATCACATTGCCAAACATCCCGAAGTCACAGCTGCAATTGTCATCAACGTATCAGGGCCGAGACAGAGGCGGAGAGTGAGAAGTTGAGCGGTTTGGAGGGTATCAGACCGGAGTGGATGAAGATTTGGGCGAAGGACTGGATTTTTTAATAGATTATAGGATGCAATGATTGAGATATTGTAGTTTTTGATGTGCTATGTCACTTACTTTCATAGGGATAGGACTTGGAAAAGTCTCGAATGGCATAGAAGGTAATCCTATTGAAACTACAGCCCTGTGCAACTAAGTGAGGAATTACCGCGATTCAAGAGTTGATATCAAGTGGGCTCACTACGCTCTTCCTCCAACCCAGCCCACATATTGCTATTCGCTGATCTGGAGCTCGTGGAAATATACTTTGAAGTTGCTTACTATTATTTAATAGAGGTTTTATGCTTTTTATCTTCACATTACACTCGCCTTAGTTAATAACCGCACTGCTTAAGTCCACTTCGCGAGTCTACGTGAGATATAGTCTCAGGCCCCAAGAATCAAAAGTAAACATAAGGATATATTATCTAGAAAGCTCGTTTTATTTCTCGCCTCCTTCAGTCTCGTTTACTAGCAACCCTTGCTAGTGTGCTAGCATTCATGTGGATATACTTTTTCTTGCCCACGCAACCCGCACCCCACAGAAGGCATATAGTACCTACCCAGCTAGGTATATATGTCGAAACAATCAAAGAACCAGTACATACGACCATAGACTGAGGAGAATTGGGCATCCCGTCCGCTCTGCCATACACAAGCCTCAGATCGGCAGATTAGTAGTTGGGTGGGTGACCACCAGCGAATACCTGCTGTTGTATGTATTTTTGCCTTTCTTTCCATCGTGACTCGTTTTGTTTTGATTTTTTTAGTATGGAATATATTAATTTGTCGTCCTTATTATTTTGCCATGAAGACCGCATGAACTGCGAAGTAGAAGCCCTAGAAGTTTCGTATATCTCTCACCTGCAACTTGACAGGCACGTACCAGAAAAGACCTTTCACGAAAACCTAGGTATGCCCGCGGCCTGCCCTCCTCGCTAGTCCCCGACTCTGAGGGTAACAAGATGCCATTCAGCTTAGAAATCCCACTGCTTCATCCACTGCCCCATCCACTCCGGCGTCACCTTACCCATTTCTTGCAGAGTCTTGCTCACTGCCCCCGTATTTACAGTCTCCAACACAGGTAATTCCAAACCCAATTTCCCCATCCGATCCGCCGCCTCGTAGAAATCCAGCAACTTGATCCCGGGATTCTGCGCTATCTCAGCTTCTTTTTGACTGGCTTGTAGTGCAAGAAGCCAGGTATCCCATGGTACAATTTGGACTGATGAGCCGAGGTGAGCGACAATTGTGGGGACGAGGGTCGACCAGGGAGTTGTGGATGGGTTCACGGTGTGGAAAATTGGCATGTGTGGTGGTGGTGGGGTGGTCGAGGGGGAAGATGGGGTGTCTAGATCGTTGAGCTCGATGATGATCTGGGATAGGTGATTGACGGGTAGCCAGTCGACTCGATCTAGTGAGGGTAAGTTGGAGGGTAACATGCCCAGGTGCTTGGAGCTCGCAATGATCTAAGCTAGTTAGCAAGCAAACACGTCTGTGTTTTGAGAAATAGACGCACTGAAGGCAGCCATTCCTGCTTATTCCACATTCCCCCTTGGACCTCCACCGGCCCAGCAATTTGTCCGACACGACAGACACTTGATTTTACCTTACTCCTAACGAAAGCCTCGGACAGAATCAACTCAGAGACGAGCTTAGAGCTACCATATCCCCCTTCTGTAACAGAGAAATCGGTAACCAGTGCTTCGGGGATAGAGGCGTTGGTGCGCTGATTGCTGACTGTGCCGACTGATGAGATGAAGAAGATAGATGCATTATTAGGCGTAGCGAGAGAGAAATCAACTAGGTTGCGAACGCCGTGGATATGTGGTTCGAATGAGGAAAGCGTTAGGTTGAAGTCCACTTGCCATTGGTTGTCTGCTACCGTTAGCTGGTGCTTGGAACGGAAAGTGTGGTACCAAGAACTGACGAATAATGTGTGTTGTTTGTTGTAGCAAAAGGTCGTAGGTATCTTGAGCTAGTCCAAACATAGGTTTGGAGAGGTTAGCATGGATGAATTGAACACGCTGGGAGGTCCAATCCGTTTGGAGTCCTCGAATCTTGTTGCCCTTGACTTGTCGTTCTTCTCCATCGGTGGATCTGTTGAGGCAGAACACTCGTGTGATGTGATTCTTAGATAGCAGTGTATCTAAAAGATAAGAGCCCAAAGAGCCTGTACTTCCTGTGAGAATGACTGAAATTTCCTCGCTGGGAATTGATCTTGCTGGTAGTGTATCTGTGTACTTGAGTAATAAGGACTGCATTAGTTCGATGTTTTCTGAGGCGGAATCCTGTCCACCCTGATACCCAGGGTGAACGATCTTGTAAATAGCGTTCGAGAGCTTTCCAATAGTAGGATTTTTGTATACCGTGCTCGTTGTAGCCAAGGTCGCATCTAGAGTCGCATCGTTTTGAGTCTTTCCTGCAGATTGAAGAGTCTTGTGGATGCTTGCCAGAATCTTCAAGACAGATAGCGAATCAAGACCAGCAGCAAACATGTCATCGCATACGCTCAATGTCTCGAGCTCAAGGATTCCACATATCAAGTCACGCAGTCCATGACTAATTGACACTACACTACTCAGGTCAAAGCATGTCGCCTCAGATAACTGGGATAACTCCTGCTTTGCGTAAAACTCGTTGATCTCATCCTCATATAGCTTTACCGTCATTGCACGTAGAACTGTTTCTTTACCCGCGAGTATGAATGGTTTGTCATCAGGAGCGAACATAATATGATCTTTGTGGAGTTGTGCATGTGCTGGAGCTTGAATATTTGCTGCAGAAATATTGAGCCATATACTCTCCTTCACGGTATTGAGTTCCACTTCCGTGGTAGGCAATCCACTTGCCAGTTGGATAATAGCTGTTGTTTGGAATCTGCCCTGCCCCACCTGCCATGAAGTTAGCGAGTTCAAGGCGAGCTCGGGAATTTGGAAAACTAACGACAAGAGAAGCTTTGACTTCAGGATGGTCATTTATTGAAGCCTCCATGTCAAGAGGATTGAGCTTTTCACCATTCGAAAGCACAATGACATCATCCGCACGACCTTTGTAAAGCCACGGACCCGACTTTGTAGGATGTTTTGTATATAGATCTTTGATAGCAAACTCATCTTGATCTGGGAACGTTTGGAGAAAAGCTTGGAAGAGGTCCAATTTTGGATCTCGGGTTTGAAATTGCTCAAATAGCTCGTCTGACGTTTGGCGGTAAGTATAGCCCCCAAATGGATGGAAGTGGATGTAGTTCCAATCTTCACGCTCAGCCTGCACAATCGGGAAGAGAGAACCCTCGGTAGCACCAAAGGTATTGAAAACACGAGTCACTGCGTTGAGTCTGTTGCCACATTCTTGACTAAGTGGTCCACCACCGTAGCACGTGAAGAGAGTCTTCCCGATTCTCTGGAGTGAAGCAGGGAATTTCGATATCTCTTCGAGCGTCGAAGGGGCAAGGCATGACCCATCCACATCCCCATGATCAAACATAGAGTTGACCAGGTCAAGGTTCACTGGTACCATAGCTGGACCTAGCACAATGGTGAGTTCATAGAAGAACGGGAATGCAAAACACCACACCATCCCAGCCGACTGCCATAAGCAATTAGCATATTCCCTGCAAAGGTGAGGCATGCGAAACTTACATGGAAATTGGGAAAGGTTGAGTAAGCCCGGTGAGGTGTTGCAAAATACTGCGCTTGGGACAAACGCCCTTCAACAGGCGGGAGAAGATGGTGGGCGTCCGATGTAGCCAAGCTTCCGTGAGGGACAACAATCGGTTTAGGCAACCCGGTCGATCCCGAAGTATGAAGAACTACGAAGGGGTCTTGGCGGGCTTCAACGAAGCTTTTGTTGTACAGATAAGTGCAAACTGCCTCGTCCTCAAGTAAGTCCAAAAGTTCTGGCAGTGGAGATACGATCATTGGACGTTTCTTTAGCACTTGATCAACGTGGCCAGTTCTCTGGGTGGGAAGAACCCAGAGGTTGCAACCACACTTGTCAATAACAGCTAAATGTCCATCGACGCTGTTCCGAGGCGAGAGTAACATCATCTATCATCTGTTAGTTCGGAACTCACCAAGCAAGGTAAGTGCTTACCTTGTAGCCTACTTTGACTGCAGCAATTGTCAACATCGGATATCGCAGATCACCTGGGCAATGTTAGAAACTGTCCATTCGAAGCAGAACCAAATCAAAAATCATACTTGGGCCAATATAACCAATTGTTGGAAAAGAATTTGCTTCCGGCTTTCCAAAGCTTTTCTCAATCCACCAAGCTGTTCGATTGATGCCATTTGAATATCTGCTGTTGGTGATGTCGTGAAATCCCTCCGAGGGGTCATCAGTGATGGGAAACGAATAAGCAACTCGATGTGGATTCTTTCTCGCCGCAGTCTCTACGACAACTGGCAGGAGGCGTCTACCATAATCCTCTTCTATCGCAATGCTGCCCATGGTTTCGGTTTGGGTAATATTCTTGCTCCTCACACAATGCCGACTTTTGAAAATTCGGCGCGATGAGTTTTAAAGAGCACTCTTTACCTGATTGGGGAAACGGCAGCCTTAAAAGATCAGTTCCTATGTTGCATCCCGACTTTTGGATCTCGGGAACATATGAATATCATGCATGGATCAGATGAGAGAACCTATCGGAGAGATGGGCCTTGTTGCACCAAAATCTCGGACCCCGGCGGGTCAAAGATGAGATGGTGATCGTGCTAGCGCATGAATCATCGGAGCTCCACAACTTTCACCGCCGGTGGCAACACCTATAACACAAAAGTCTTTCTTGTTTTAGTTGTGATCCACCAAATCTATTTACAAGCTTTAAGCTCGACCTTGGATTCTAACTCATAGACTCCCAGTGCCAAATATGACTCGAATTATCGTAGGAAATGCCACTATTTTGACCTTGGATGATTAAGATACATTTCATCATCCGGGACTCATTGAAATCCGTGATGACAAGATCTTCCGCATTGGACACTGGTCACCGGACTCCGACTTGACTGAATACGACGGAGAAAGAACCATCAATGATGACACGGACAAGCTTGTGATACCTGGAATAGTGGATCTGCATTTCCATACATCTGTACCAAAGGTCTGAGCTCGTCTGGACAAAGAGCCACCTTTTATACAATTATGATGATAGTTCGACAAGGGATATGGAGACAATCTACTACTTTGGGAGTACCTGGACACAACCTGGTACCCTTCCATTCGAGCCCTTACACCGGAGACATGTCGCACTGCAGCTCTTCATCCCTACATCATAGCTCTCAAGTCAGGCGCCATGACTGTCAATGATATCTACCGGCATCTAGACTCACCAGCTAGTGCGGCACTGTAAACAGGCGTTCGCGCTGTCATCAGCAAAACCATTGCCCTTCCCGAACATAATTTTGACTCGGTTGAGGACAATGTCCTTGCCTTCACGAAAACCATCAAAGGTGGCCTCCACCTTCCACTTCCGTACTCAACACAGCACGATATCGCACTTTGCCACCCTCAAGTGCTGCCAATGCGTTACTCAAACCCTCAGCATTCATGGGAAATTCTTCGATCCATGGTTTGATGCCATGTCGTGCTGCGAAAGCAAGAGCATCGACGTGGTTTTGGCGTGAAGCTTCGCTGCTTCCACTTTCATGCTATGAGTCTCTAACCGTGGAAATGAGTTGCGGACTTACATAATCCGATGACCTGGTAGCAAGAACGGCATGTACCTATTTTATGTCAATTTGAAATAAAGCAGATAAATAAACGGAAGATACTTACGGAATAACCAGGGGCTCTCCCTGAATTATTAGTGGAACGATCGTTGCACGACGTTCAAGCAACGGCATCAGTCTATCCGCCACTTAGTCACCTAGTCACCATAATCCCACAATAGATCTGTACGTACACTTCGAAATTTGGTAACTTTCCACCGCAAAGAAGCAAAACGTTGATTCCTCCTTTCGAGTCGTGAATCGGGCCACCTTCTCTAGGAAGCAGGCAAAATTCGGTAGCCCCTAGAGCCATTGCATCTGCCCTCTTGGACTCACTTCCTGAGAATACAACCACACGACATCCCATAGCACGAGCATATAAGACTGCAAGGTGGCCCAGCCCTCCAAGACCAACGATTCCGATGCAGTCCGATGGCTTGCTGCCAGCCACATGCAGAGCTTCGTAGACCGTGATCTGCAGATCAATGAGAGATTGCTCGGAAAGGAGTTATTCTTCGACTTGAGACTCACACCCGCACAATTTAGAGGCCCAGCATATTTAGACTCTATCTCGACAGGAATCGGATATACGAACTCGTGATGCTTGACCACATAATCCCCAAAGGCTCCCTGCTCGAGCTCGCCATATTTTTGGCCTTTAGACTCTGGACAGTATTGTCGGTATCCCGAGATACATTCTCGGCAGTGTCCACACGACTGTTTCGATCCTCAATTCTTGAACAGAGAAGCTGGGGATAAAAATCTTCATACCGATAGTTGCCATCTGATGAGAAGTTAGCTCAAATTGACAGTATAAGAATGTGAACCAGGAAATGGATACTCACCCCCATCCAACTCTTTGTCCGATTTCCACAGCACTCACTTCTGCACCTATTTTTTCAACAATTCCAACACCCTCATGCCCAAGTCCGCACCCCGCAGTTCGATCGTGGACATCAGTGCCACAGAGTCCCGAATGGGTGACACGTACTAAAACTTCGACAGCGCCAATAGCTCTGACTGAGGTTTTCAACGTAATTCTGCCTTCCGGACTGCCAGCCAGGTAGGTGAGTTTTTGGGATTGGGAAGTCATCGAATTGGCCGATCGATCTCAAATGAGATGCGTAGGCTAAGATCTATTTTCCGGACGAGGACTGAACAGATGCAGCTTTGGTTTGTGTCCTTCAAGTCTGTTTTCATTCAAGACGGCAGGGTGCGGTATTAGTAATATTGCAAGGTCTGAAAATAGGGTGGATCTAGCATTGCCGCGGCTAAAAAGTCACATCTTGATGCCTTGCCTCAGGCAACTAGTCGGATAAAAACCAGAACCTCCTTCGCCTTCAATTCATCCACTTTGGGTAAGGTGAGCATTGGGGTTTGCCTGGGCCGCTTTCTCAAGAATAACCAGTTTTGTGCTGTACAATTATGTACGGTCAAAAAGTGTGGCATAATGCATTCTGTACCTCCGTACCGCTAGGGAGCATCGCAGCTGCCACTTGAGGGGAAAACTCAGGACTGGGTGCCATTTATTGACAAATATGGGAACCTTTTATATCGTTTAGAATACAAAGAACGGTGCTGTGGACACGCGGATTTTATGTTTTCCTGCTCCTGCATATAGAATGTATGTTTGCTTTTTGCCCCCCTCTTACACTGATTCAAGCTCCGGTGGTATTATAAGCTTCAGGTAGAGCTCTGCTGGCCATACTGCATTGCCACATCAACCGCTTATCAGGATATTGTGACAGTTGACCGGAGATGCTATGTAGCAAGCCACGATTATGGAACATGACAAGGTCTCCTTGCTCCCATCTGTGCGCAAAGATATTTTCTGGCGCATAGACTTTGCTTTGCAAAGAATGGCAAATCCGTCTGACTTCTTGGATGTCGTCAATCACAACTGACTTCCCAGTCGTGGGGTCAGTCGTGGTGAGAGAATAAACGCAGCATCCAAGGATCTGGAGATGCGGCTTTCCGTTTCCATGATTCTTCCAGACCATCTAATAGAATTTAGCATATTCTCGCAAAAAGAAGTGGGGTTTCAGATACATACCGGAAATGCATGGACCTCCTCCCAGTTCCATTCTAAGAGCTCGTTAAATGCTTTCTCTCGACCCAGTGATTCGATTGTCAATCCATCTGCGGAAGCTTTACAACTTCTTATCCATTCATAGGCCCGCGGTGCATATTGAACCGTGGTATTGCAAGCGAATTCTTTCTCTTCGGGTGACAGAAGTTCAAAGTTGCGAGCTCCAGAGAAAACTGATGGATACGTTAGCTTCAGACTGTTATTATTGATTCATTTCTTACAAAGTGTGGCGCCGGCTGCAACAGGCATGCTCTTGCCATTGGGGAACTGGAGTTGTTGATCTGGTACCTGTGGTACCTCGATGGCATGTATTGACGTTGCAAATCCAGGTAAGCTCTCGTACAACGGCGCATCCATGTGCCATCGATAGGGTCTCGTGCACCCTCTTTCTATCTCATTATCTGACAGCGGATGTTCGTGAAAAGACGATTGATCCTGTTATAATTCGTTATGGCTATTTCCTTCGACATAGTAGATTATACTTACCAGGTGTTTCAGTTGTAAGTGGGGAATTCCCTCGTAATCCTCTACATCGCCCTTTCCAATAATAATAACCTGGGGTGCCCGTGGTATTCTTGAACAATTGTTTTGTGACAAAATATTCTTGGAATCTGTAATCTGCATTTTCCCTCCGGAATGAACATTTTTGGCTTGCGGATCAAAGATGTTTGCAATGTCAGAAAGGACCTGAGGAGCTATCCCCAATTGACCTCGGATGACCAGCACGCCGTGGTCGAAAAGAGCTTGACGCAGTAGATGAGTATCATTCTCCGTCAGCGCCTGCGGAGCAAAAAGCGCCATGGAGTCGGGCAACATCACTTCGGCCCCAATTTGAGAAGATTTGCGAACATGAGTGGCCAGTGGCACGACCCTGAGGGCCGCGATCTTGTGTGGCATGGCTGTGAAGAATTGTTCGCTGCAGCTGATTCAGGGACCGTCCATGTCGGAAAGGAACCTCATTGCTGTTATAACAACGGCCGACAACTGCGAGTGCAAGATGCGACTCGAAGAGTTGGCCTGAGCGGGTCATATTTCGGGTTTGAGAATGCTTGCCTGCGCTAAGGAAACCGCGGCCGAGTTGTTCATCTGTGCCGGGTCACCTAGGTAATCTGCACAATCTCGACCAATACCAGTTATCATGTCAGAGCGTTTCACAACAAAGAGGGGGCTTGAATTCTACGGTGGACTTTCTGTGTTTAGCCTCCTCGCCCACAGCCTCTTATTATTATGTGACTTCATTGTAATATATTTGAAAAACGAAAGATGTTATTATGCATTTTATCAAAGCAAAGATGTCTTTCTTCTATTCTATCTTCGTAACTCATCTATGTTAATTTGTATACATGTTAGGCCATTAATATCAGCCAAACATTTGGTTGTACCATATATCAAAGTCGTCTATTTGACTGTTCAGACGAGGTTCAAAGGTATACGAGTCGGGCATTGAAGTATACATTTTTGTACCCTCTTGATCTCGCTGTAGGAATCGATTAAGAATACGGAGAAGTTCTGGTCTGCTGCCGCGATCTGGTTCATCTTGCGTAGCAGAATGGAAAACATCCCCATCAAGCATAGCATCAATAAGGAATACGCCACGTCGAGCCATAGTATCGTTTCTGTATTTGCTTAGTCGGGTCCTGGCCTTGCTTATCAACGTTCGGTGTTGGTCTTTGGTCACTTGGGCCATTGCAAGGTGGCAATATAACAGATGCAGACATAGTACAACGATAGCGGTTACGCAGAATGCCGAATGTACCCAGATTGGGGGACACTTGGAGCCTACCCCGGCAATCTGTTCGTGCTCTCGAAGAATGGTCATGGCGGCCGACACGCAGGTGGCCCTCGTGAACAAATAGACTGGGGATTAGAAGCTTTTGATGAGAAATGATCGATGAATCATAATAATCTAGATTCACTAGTTAGAGCCGCTATAATTATCAGGTAGAGACTATGATATTATCTCGCATTTATAGTATAATATTAGCAGCTCTTATAATATCCTTTAGGTTAGGATATCCTCTAATTATATAGTAGTATCATAGATAATTCTTTAATCCTAGGTCCTTATAATCTATAAGATGTATATTTAAGCCTCTTTAATTCTATACTTATCTCTCTTCTAATCAATTATAGAAGGTTTTATATTTAACTTAGAAATAGTTTATAATAGAGGTTTATATAACTTTATTACACTTTTAATCTACTAGAGTAAAGTAGGAATACTATTACTTTTATGCTAGCTCTAATTAAAGTTCTTAAGCGAGATTAAAAGAGGCTATTTTAAAAATAAAGATATGCTTTAGATAGGTAAATAAGGTTATAAGCTATTAAAATCTAAAGGTAGCTATTATATATTTTTAGGTAGGGTTTATACTAAAATTAAGTTATAGGCTACTAAAGTTTTTTACTTTTTGCTATAACATTCACTTTTTGCTATACCTGATATAGAGGTAGGCACGTCCCTGAAATATCATAGTCTCTACCTGATAATTATAAGGGGTTAGAGTGCTAATAATATTTTAATATTAGTAGTCTTTGATTAAGTAAAAGGATCCTACACCTAGGTAGTATTGCCAAGACATAGAAAAAGTGCCAAGTTTTTCAAGTCTTAGCAAAAAGAGGTTAGGGATTAGCAAGAGGTTTTTGCTTACTTTTACGGCCTCTAATTAGTCTAATAATGTATGTACATATAGTACCCGACTTCTTACTCTTAAATAACTACCTAAATGCTAGAAATCTTAGTAGTATTATATGATAGATATTTAAAGCTTTACTAGCATATTATAATGCTATAATTTTTTTTTCTATAGCTCTATTATTCGCTATAATGCAGGCAGTCTAAGTGTTTATAGGATTTAGGTAAGGTAGCCTATACGCGTTTTAGCGATATTAGCATTCGGAGCTTAAGGGAGTTATAGCTTCCTAGGCTTATAGTTGATAAATAAGTACTAGAAGGCTAGCAACTCTAGTACTTTATATACTATAGATTTAAAGCTATTTAATAGTAATTTAATACTACTAGCCTTAGCTTTATAGCTCTAGTATTCGCTGTAATACGGGTAGTCTAAATGTTTATAAGATTTAGGTAGGGTGGCCTGTGCGCGTTTTAGCAGTATCGGCATTCGGAGCTTAAAGGAGTTATAGCTTCCTAGGCTTATAGATGATAAATAAGTACTAGAAAGCTAGCAACTCTAGTACTTTATATGCTATAGATTTAAAGCTATTTAATAGCAGTTTAATACTACTAGCCTTAGCTTTATAGCTCTAGTATTCGCTATGATGCGGGCAGTCTAAGTGTTTATAGGATTTAGGTAGAATGGCCTATGCACGTTTTAGCGACATCGGCATTCGGAGCTTAAGGGAGTTATAGCTTCCTAGGCTTATAGTCGATAAATAAGTACTAGAAGGCTAGCAACTCTAGTACTTTATATGCTATAGATTTAAAGCTATTTAATAGCAATTTAATGCTACTAGCCTTAGCTTTATAGCCCTAGTATTCGCTATAATACGGGCGGTCTAAGTATTTATAAGATTTAGGTAGAGTAGCCTATGTGCGTTTTAGTAGTATCGGCATTCGGAGCTTAAGGGAGTTATAGCTTCCTAGGCTTATAGTCGATAAATAAGTACTAGAAAGCTAGCAACTCTAGTATTATATATACTATAGATTTAAAGCTATTTAATAGCAATTCAATACTACTAGTCTTAGCTTTATAGCTCTAGTATTTGCTATCATACGGGTAGTCTAAGTGTTTATAAGATTTAGATAGAGTAGCCTATACGCGTTTTAGCAATATTAGCATTTAGAGCTTAAGGGAGTCTTAGCTTCCTAGCCTTAAAGTCTATAAATAAGTACTAGAAAGCTAGCAACTCTAGTACTTTATATACTATAGATTTAAAGCTATTTAATAGCAATTTAATACTACTAGCCTTAGCTTTATAGCTCTAGTATTCGCTGTAATACGGGTAGTCTAAATGTTTATAAGATTTAGGTAGGGTGGCCTGTGCGCGTTTTAGCGGCACTAGCCCTCCTCGCTT